>JBCEWC010000090.1:70192-84999 GCA_038996855.1 Solanum aculeatissimum | reverse complement strand
TCAAATTATTCTAAATTACTTAAATAGCTTTTTCTTTACTTGAGTAAATTTTTAAATATCTTTAGTCTTAAGTTTTCTTTCATTCTTTCTTCTTTTTTTTCCTCCTAAAAGTTAGTCAAAATTTTAAATCGTCGGATAACCGCGTGTTAACGACTATTTTAAGTGTTAATACCTTCTTAAAATAATAATAGAAACCCTTATCCGAATCTCTAAAATTTTAGAACTTTTTCTGTTGAGTTTTAAAATTTAAATTAGTTTCTTATTTTTTCTCAAAAATTAAGTGGCGGCTCCATGTTTTTTTCGAAAAAATTGATTTGACTTAAATTAATTAAGTATTGAATTGATTTTTTCGAAAATTAACTTTTTATACAATAAACAGTCAAGATGAGTTTTCCAGGTTGTTGTTGGCTCCATTACCACTGTAAACATACCATAATTCTTCTCCACAAGCTCTCGATAAAAGGACATTGAGCAAACAGATGATTCCTTGATTCTAAATATTGTTGACAAAGTTTACATTATTGATCAACTTCTATCTCCCAGGCATGTAACTTATTAGCGGTCTGCAAACCATCTTGAAGTTGCAGCAAAGAATGAATCTGACTTTGTTCTTAAACATCAGGGATTTTCAAGTAACTCTTGGATTTCTCTTAGCAGTTTTGATAAATAACCTTGATGAAGATTGAATTTTGGTGTCCTGTTTGAGTTTTGTTTAATGTACTTCTAGTTATAATAATTTTTTGTACCATTCATGAAGCTTGAGAGGAGATAGGTATAAAAAATATGAAGTTGACCTTGATATTGTATGTATGAATCCACTTGATCCATAATTTATCTTGCTTGTTAGCTACGTCCCAAGTTATTTTTGAGACAACAACTTTGTTCCACAATCGAATGTTGATCAGGTTCGTTCCTCTAATTGATTTAGGAGTGCAAATTCTTTCCCAAGCAACTAAGAATTTTTTGGTGATAGAGTTAGTGCCTGGCGAAAGAAAACTCCTGCAGTGAGATGCAATAAATTTAAGTACTTTTGCTGGAATAAGTAAAAGTAGAGATCAATAAGATTGAATGTCAAATAAGACAGTTTGAATTAGTTGTAATCTTTCAGTATAAGTAGTTTTCTAGCAGTCCATGAGGTGATTTTTTCAATATTTTCTCTACTAGAGGGATCCATTTAATTAGTGAGAGCTTCTTTGTAGAGAGTCGGATGCCCAAACATTTGAAAGGGAGTTGTCCAATAGAAAATCTACTCTGATGAATGATCCTCTCTTTTACAATATTTGAGATTTCTTCAAAATAAATGGAGCTTTTCACAATATTTACTTGTAGACCAGAGTCTTATGAGAAAATTTTAAAATATTTCATCAAAGTAGAGACAACTTAAGATTGAATTTTTTTTAAAACATTCCATCAAAGTTGAAACAGACTTAAGATCACCTCTGGCAGAAAGAAGTAAATCATTTGCAAAACACAAGTGTGGGACATCTAGTTTAGCAATTTAGGGTGATATGCAGAATTTTTATTGTCTTCTAAAGTGCTGAGAAATCTACTTAGGCATTTCATGGCCCCGACAAATAAATATAAAGATATGAGATCTCCCTATCTTAAACCTTTATCAACATTAAAAGGAATGACAATTTTTTTTATTTTTCACTATAGAATAAGTCACAATCTAAACACATTGCATAATCTACTGAATTTTTTTTTTTTTGTAAAAAAACATATCTCATTTATAACTTCCTCTAGAAAAATTCATTCTATAGAATCATAGACTTTTTGAAGATATATCTTGACCATACATCTTGAAGAGGTGTATTTTCTTTGATAATCTTTCACTAGTTCAGTTGCTAGAATGATATTGTTAATCATTTTTCTTTCTCGAAAGCTTGATTACATTTCACTAATAATTGAAGCTATTACATCTTGTAATTTGGCTGTTAAGATCTTAACAATAATTTTATATAAAATTATGCCATATGTTATTAGTCTATACTTCTTTATAGAAGTAGAATTGATCTTCTTGAAAACCGATATGATAGAATTACAATTAATAGCTTTATGCATACTCCCAATATTAGAAAGAATCTTCTAACAACTTACAAGATATCTCCTATAAGTGATCAGATTTTTTTTAAAAATAGAGCATTAAATCCATCTGCACCTAATGCTTTGTCATCTCCAATGGACGTAAGTCCTAAGTAGATTTTCTCATCACTTACTAGCTTACTCAAATGTATTCTTTATTGATGGCTTACAATAAGGCCTTTCTCATAATAACTTTATTCACTGCAGGCAAGGAATGAGTTGCTGAACCCATTAAAGATTTATAAAAGTTTGGGATCTCTTTTTTAATATCTTGCCGATCAATCAGTTTAACTCCATTTAGGAAAGTAATCTCTGGGCTTTGTTTCTTATGAAATATTTCCTCAATAACTGCTGAGAAAAACTTATTATTCTTATCACTAAGTTGAACCCATTTGGCTCTAGATTTTTGTCTAAGAGCATTTTTCTCAATAGTAGACCACTTTTATAGATCTTGCATAGTCTTCTTCCAGGATATTACAAGATTGTCTGAGTAGTTTATGGATAACTGATCTTGTATTTGAAAAAGGTCCTTTCTTGCTCTGGAGACCTTTATTTCTGTCCCTATGAATTTCTCTTCGATCAAAGTCTTTAATGGTACTTTTAGAGCCTTCATTTTCCTCCAAATATTTTTCATTGGATCTTTAAACTGTTGAATTGTCCAAATTTCTTCAACAATCTTCTAAATTTATAATGATCAACCCAAATATTGAAGAATCTGAAAAAAGATCTAATAGAATGTTGAGCTACTTTCAATATGAAAAGCATAGGAGAATGGTCTAATAATTGAAGGAGTTCACTCATGTCTGTCAATCCTACTACATATTCTGGTTACTCCTAGTTTCTTGTTTGTCCATGTGTAGTACTCATCTTTCCATGAAAGTTCACTCAACATTAAATTCTGAATGCATTCAGAGTAGTCTTTGATCTCAGCTAAGGTGATAGGAGAATCAAAGATTCTATCAATTGGGTATAGGACTGCCTTAAAATCTCTGCACATAATTCAAGAGAAATTAATATTTTATCCAATATTTTTAAGATTAGACCAAAGAGGATTTCTTAGATCTATAGAGTAAAAGCCATATACAATTGTGCACTCATAAGAGAATGTTCTTGGTATATCAGAGACAATATAATAAATGAGTTGGCTAGTAATAGTGAGGCAGTGACTTTGTAGACATTAGCATCCTAGGTAATCCAATTCTATCATTACTACTATAACGATAGTTTGTAAGCATTGCTAATCTTAGAAAGACATTATTTACTATTTTAAGAAGATTATGATTTTTAATTCTAACTTCAACTAAATCATCCAGAGTTATTTTCCTACTCTTCAAAAGACGCTTGAGTTCCTTTTATTATGCCACTTATTTATTCCTCTAACATTTCATACTAACTAGGCCATCAAATGAATTTTGATGGACCTCCTTTTTCAGGAGAATTTATTTTCAACCAACTATCTTCTCATGACCTATTCACTAAACTTTTAAATTTATTTTTCAATGGAATCAAACACAGTGCAGAAAAGTTAATCAATTAAATTAAACTCAAGTCTAACTTGTATTATCACTGCTTGAGAATTTTGCGTAGGAATGTTAATCATCAATGGTTGTAGTTGGACTTCACTCACAAGCATCTTATCTGATACTAGGCTAATATCTTCTATGATTTTTTGCATAGGATTGTTGCATCTCCATTCTTATATCACTGTCTTGACATTTTACTTCTTCTATTATGCAATTATTAGGCTTGAGTCTTTGAGGGACAACAATGCCCAACCACTGAGCATTGCGAGTAATATTTTGACCCCAATCGTAAGTAATAGCTTGCAGAATTTGTCTTCCATTTGGCTGTAAAATTACAATATCATTAGTTAAGGAACTGATGATATTAACTTTAATTAACATTCTTGCAAAAGAGATTCTAGTCTATTTGACTATACATTCATCAACATAAACAAGCTTACCCATAGCACTAGCTATCCTGCTTAAAGAATCCTTGCTCTAGCATGTCGTAGAGAGACTTAAAAATTTTACCCAGAAAGGTACGAAAGTAAGAAATTCTTTGTTAAGATTGAAATTAGGGATCTGGTTTTACGATGATAGGCTTGTTGTAAATAGTATAGGAATCATTAAAAAACACTTCATGCATATCATTCATGGACTAAAATATGATTATATATTGTCTCTCCTCATGCAATATATCTCAGGTTAAATCACATTTGACCAAAATTGCATTGCATATCTTTGCATCAATTTGTATTTTGGAGTTTCACCAATAAAGTAGGTAATTTGGGATGAAGTTCACTTATGCAATTCCTTATTGATCTCTCCTTAAGCAAGTTCAACTATTTGTTGCCTATTTACTAGTTTAGGAGAGATATAATCCAATGACATATCATTTTATATTTACTTTTACTACAAACTAAAAAGAATAATTCAATAAATGGGTACTTCTATTTATTTTCTAGAACGAATAAGACATACTATGCCAAATAAAATTGACCACTAACACTAAACATATGTACAGATTAAAATCACGCATGAAAATGAATTTTGACCAAGTGACCATTAAGTCATTAACTATTTTTTTTCCTTTTATTCATAAGAACTTATATGCATATATAGTATTTATACTATATTAATATATATATGAGGCATGTTTAGTAATTATTTGATTATAACTAATATCTATTTTCACTTTATTAAATACTTAACATCTTAATCATATAATTTAAATTAATTTGATGCAGAAATTCGGATAATTGATTGAATAAGTATTCATCATATTTTATTCATCTCAACCTCCTATATAAAAAAATAATTTTTTATTTTCTCTATATTTTACAATCGTGCCTCTTTTGAGAAAAAATATCTTGCATCTTTTTCCTTTACTGTTAAAGTTATTCACCACCAAGATTGAGATAGGATTAATAAAATCTCTTTACTTTTAATTACATATTTTATTTTTGATTTTGAACTTTAAAAATGAAAAAATTTAAAAAGAATGTGTTTCTTTAATTATACATTAGGAATCATTCAATTATAAAAATTGTGATTAACAAAAAAGGGAAGAATGAGGTCATACTTAATAAGTCACGTCCAGTTAAAACCTAAATGACAATCTGGATGATGAGTACATCATAATTGAAAAAGACAAGATTCACCTTTCAACGTTTGAACATATAACGCCAACCTCTTAGCCATCAACATAAATGAATAAAACTTAATTTTTTTTTACGTAATTAACGATGGTGATATTACCATCTATAGGTCGAGTCAATGAGATTTAAAATACAAATACTTTAATACCGTAAATTAAGAAATTTGAATAATACACATTCGATGCATTGCTTTAACATTATTATGAGCATAAATTATTAATGTATATGAGTACCATTTTCATACACTCCTATACATTAAGTCAATCCTATCGAATATTTAAAACGTTAGTATAGTCATGCAATTTCAACTTAGAATCATAAGTAGCAATGTATAGGAGTAGCTCAATAACTCGGAAGCCACTTAAGTGAGAATTGATCTTTCACGTCGAGGGTCCATCATAAACATCACCAAGGGCTTTGCAACATGCTTACATCTTTGACAACATTCATAACCTTTAAACTTACTTTTAGGCCCTTATCATCAACGTCATGTAATACTCATCTTAAATTTAATGGACTTAGACAATGACTTCAAAATCACATGCTTTGAGAAAATAATGCAAGATCATGATAAAATTCATCAAGTTAAAATCATGATTAAACAACCCATATCCTTATTGAAAATCCTACATAGTGAAATCATAACATTCAACTAAATAACCATAAGAACTCGTGGTATATCATCACATTTATTAGAGTCAAAATACATGTAAATATATTATAAAAATGTTATTTAAATTATGTTCATGGAACTCATAAACATTCAAGAACTTAAAGAAAAGGTAAAAGATTTTATGGTTGGTCTTTGTAGGTAAAAAGAACCCACAAGTCAAGCTCACATACCTGATTATGACTTTAAGGAAAGGCTTAAAGAAGTGAAAGATCTAAGAAAGTCCTTGGAAGAAAATCCTAGCATTGCCCTTGCCTTGAGAGTGTTTTGCCTTAGGAAAATTTAAGGAGAGTTTGGAATAGTGAGAACGGGAGTGAATGAGGGTTTAGGGTCTAATATGAAAGGTAAAAAAATTCCAAAATAACATAATTTCAAGCTTAGGTGTAATGATCCTGAAGTTCATTTTTGGCATTTTTGATCAAATTACTATTTTGTCTTTTCTGAAAATTGTTTTGGATCATTTTTTATTGAGTCTAAAAGTCGAATTTTGACAATCTTGTAAAAGTTAGAGTTTTACTAAAGAATGAATTTTTAAAGGCTTAAAGTTGAAAAATTTTGAGTTTTGAGGTCATTTTGAGTTTCAAGTGTCGGATTGTGATTTTGTCAATTTCATCGGCTCTAGATGCCGAATTTGGTCTAGGAGAACTTGCAGAACCAAATTTGGAGTTAAAATGGAGTTTTTGGACCCAAAGGTATGATATGTATCGTAGGACAAACATGCATCATGATTACTTGACATTGCATTATATTATTTCATTTCATTTCATACCTTTTCCATTACATATCATAACATGTTATCTTGTATTTATGATTTAATTTAGTTATTGCAAGTGAATTATGTGATGTTTATACTTAGGCATATTTGTTGACTATTTGATATTATCTGGAAATATCTGCAATGTGACCGAGCTATATATTGAGATATATTGTTGTATATTTGATCTATTTCTAAGGTATATGTTAGAAGAGACTATTGGATAGATGTAGACACACACACACACATATATATATATATGTTGTTGTTGCTAGGATTTTTCTGAGTGTAGAAGTGTAGTTCTGTGGTATGTGGTTGGTGTGGAAGAAGTATTGTGTTTTGTATGTTTTACTGGTTGTTTAGATCTTCTTGTTGAGTGTGTGTTGCTTTTGGTACTCATCCTTGCTTATACACTTGTGTGTAGGTTGTGAGCCGGTTCTATTTGAGTTAACTTCTATCTATTCAAATTGAGCTTCCTGGTTATTCGAGAGGTAGCATCTTGTCTGTTTGGCAGACTCTCAGAGTCCTTCTTACTTAGCTTATGTTCTATTTGAGGATTGAGACTCAGACTTGTATTTATTTTCTATTATTCTCAGTATTAGAGGCTTGTACATGTGACACCAGTCTTGGGATGGTTTGTTTAGACTTGATATCCTAGTGCTTGTCCTTATTTAGATTTTATCTCTTCTGCTTTAGTTTTATTATTAATTTGAGCAGGTTTGAGCTTACTTATCTTGATAGATTAGACAAGTGTCATCGCAATCATTTTTGGATCATGTCAATTTGGTGTCAGAGCCCCAGGTTCATAGGTCTCACATATGTACAATCCTAATAGAGTCGAATCTTAAGGATCGATGAAGAGACGTCCCTTACTTATCCTTGAGAGGCTACAAAGACTGTTAGAAAATTTTCTTATTTTCTTTCAACACCTGTGTGTGTGGTTGTTGTTGGATTTCTATATATTGTGTGATTTGTAATTTGATCCAACTTTGAGAAATAGGTAATGGACTTAATGGATGAATGTGTGGTCAACCTTGGATTGTCCTATAATTCTAAGAGATTTGGATTTTGGTGATGGTGGTGGGGGGGGGGGGGGTTGATGAGGTATGTTAAAGGTAAGGTATCAAAAGGTAAAACTGATTGGAGGACTTCATTAACATTGTATTCCTTTGATTACTCTTTCAGCATCGAGGGTGATACTTTTCTGGTTTATTAGATGTTTGGGGCGATCAATAAGCGTGGCATGATGTGGTTGGGGGAATGACTATTGTTGCTTCCCTAGCACAGACAAGTGTACGTGGTCAACCTAAGTAATATAGTGACTCTAAAAGAGTTGGGTGTCGAACCCAAAGGACTTGTCGATTAATTATTTACTAAGTTATATTAATTTTAATGATTTATTTAAGTGATGAATAATTAACCAAGAGAAGAAATATTTTTGCACAATCAATGAATGAATCGAACTAAGATTATGGTTTAGCTAGTAATCATGTTTAGCATCAATTTCATTAAGTTATTTGATAATCTAGTTACTGATTCACAGGGTTTAATTTGCCTAAGCAGGATTGCACGCCTCTATCGGTCTATTTTCATTGACAGCCTAACTACATCGTTAAGCAGGGATAGACATAGTCAATGAAAGTTCATTAATGCTATCTTCCTGTATTTAAACCAAGCGAGGTGGATGGATAGGTGTCATAAGTCTCCCATACACGAATCATCTAGTCTCCTAGACAAACAATCTCCCTATATCCTGAGTTCTATCTACTCCAACATCTCTCGAATGCAGAGCAGACAATAAATTTATTTCGCGGTTGACCACACTATGAAATATAGATAAAAGGAATGTAGGAACAACTAATATGATAAACAAATATTTTGAATCAATAGTGACTAAAAAAATCCTCTTATTAGGTACCGTAATCTTAGAATGAGAAGTTTAACTCCACATAGACGTGAAAAAATTATCACAAATAATTCAAAGATAAATGTAAAAATAGATAATAATAGAGAAGAAAAGATGAAATCAAAATTCTCTGGCCTCCAAAGTGGCTCCTATTTCTCTCTAGGTCAAAAGTTATGTAAAATATAATTTTATGGAATATTTATAAATATAAAAAAGTCCCAAATAAAATAATTGAGTCCAAAATAAATTGGGAAACTCAAAATCGAAAGGAAATTGAGTCATTGTTGTATCACGTGGCAGCTTGAGGCGATAGTTTTCTAATTGCAATTGCAATTGAAAATGGTAGGCGCATATGTTCATATATATATATATATTATATTCAATTTAATCCATTAGGTTGTCTGCTTGATTTTTCTTTGTAATCTTTCCTTTTTAATTCATTTAAGTTTCAAATCTTTTCATTTTCGCACCAATTCAATTCTACAAATAAAATACATAATTTAGCACAATCCATAAAATTTATGCTCAAAATGGATAAATAAAAGTATTAAATATAAGATAAATAATGACTAAAAATATGCATTTTTTGACCTAACAACTATGTTATCAGCACAATGATTATGGGATTACAGTTGCTAAGTTTGTCAAATGAGGATTGCTTGGTATGGACAGAGAATGACATTGTGTTCATTGGAATTAGGACTTCAACTAAGTCTTCTTGGAGTGGGTATACTACACAAATGGTTATATTATGCCTGTTATGGTGGTGTTTATGTCTATTTGGGTAGGGTTATGGATTGTGTTGCTTCTGCTACCCGTCTAATCTGTAGAAAAAGGTATACTGTTTGGTGAGGGATAAAACTAATTCGATTATGTATGATAGTTATTCAATGAGACTAAAATTTGAACTAATCAAGCACAAACTTCTCGAAGGGATGATGAATTATAGTGGTGAATCTCATGGGTCTTCTGATGTGGTACTGGTGATACACAAGGGTGAAGGTATTGATATTCGAGCGCAAACGCTAGTTGCTAACGAGATATCAGTTGTTTCACTTACTCAGGTAGTGGAGCTTGAGATTACCATCACATTTGGGGGAGAACTAATTGGTTGTTACTACGAATGCTTGAGTTTGGAGTCGATCATGAGGAAAGTCATAATGGTAAATTTTGGAGTGGGTATTAATATGTTTAAGTGTGGATTTTATCTTAGAGATCTATATGGGGACTGGCGACTTTATTATAAGCCAAAAAAAGCGCGTTGATATTGAGATCACAAACATATAGGCTAATGAGGTTTCGACAAGTTCACTTGTAAGAATGTAATTAGAAATGTTAGTAACAAAGTATATGCGGATAATTGGTTGAGTCACTAAATATGGCTAGTATGACTTGGGGTTAGGTTATTATATCAACTATAAGTTCAATTTTGTAGTAGGACATGACCTTGTTTACCTCGTTCAACATATGGTAATATGGTCACACTTGTATCAGTGGGGTTAAGAGACTAAGAGACTGTTGGATAAGATATGAGAGAGAAGTCTAGATAAGTTAGCTCAAGAGTGAGAATGGATTTCTTTACGACTTTTGATCCACTAACTAGTACAACTTGGGTTACTAATGATGGGCACGATAAGATTTATGAGAAAGTGATTGATGATAAACTAGGTTATGGAATCTCTAGTGATCTTCAAGGTATGTATTAATCATGATTGTGAAGGGAATCGATTGCATAGTGTGAATTGAGATCTAGGATGTCATGGTAAGTTTACATTTGTGATAATTGATTTTGTCAAGGTAAGGATTAGTCAGAAAATGAGATGATTGGTTATGTTAGTTATTGAGCATTTTGGAGGGGTTAGAGTGGCTTCGATTATCGGCTCTACTACTTTTGATGGTGAAAGAACCTAATGAGGTTGCATTTGAATAGTTATGTGAAGTAAAAGGCAATCTGTTGTGGAGTTTTTCTAAGAAATGATGACAATAAATGGGTTAGGAGCGAGCATATGAGCCTTGGGCATCAAAGAGTTTGAGCATTTAGGATTGGACCATAAATATGGATTAAGTAATCAAACATCCTTATTTCATTGATAATAGATACATGTTAAGAAAAGTGAAAGAGATTAGACATCATATGTAGATACATGGTTTAGAGTTGTAAATTATATGAATTTTTGCTTTGAGTTGGTGTGATAATAAGAGGTGGACTGACTCACCAATGGGGTATGAAAGATTATCAACTACTGTTCAAAAAGTTTGGTTTGGGCTGAGTGACAAATAGTGATATGTGAGAAATTTTGTGTTTCATGTTAGGTCGGATGATTCAATCATAATAGGTGACTCATGGAAGCATTACAGAAGGGACTTACAATTTTATGGGTGTCATTGATGATGCTGGATTGGGTATGGATACTACTTTGTTCATAGAAGTTAACATAAACTATCATGATGGGTTATATTGACACCATGTGGTAAATGAAGGTTATGTGCTCATGGCATGCAAAATTCATGGGGTGACCAAGAATTTTTCAAGTTTAGTATAAGGGAACGAGTATTTGAGTGGATGTTGAGATATTTTCTCCTCAAAGGGTTATATGTGGTTAAGGTTGATTTCTAATGAAATAATTACAACTCGTGGAAAAGGACACCATACCTGATTCAACTACTACTCCAGCATCTGGACAGTGTTAATTGAGGTTTTATGAGATTGAAAGTATCATTCACTGGTTGTCCTTCCCGGTCGTTATCTTTCTTTAGGTCAGATTTAATTGGATTCTCTCTTACGAATATGTATTATCGGAGTATTAGAATTGCGCAACTTAAGCTCGGAGAGGATTATGTTAAGAGAATGGAACTTGGATGAGGTTTGTGATGGTTTGTATATTACAATTGACTATGATTGGTTTAAGTTTGGTTCATTAACTAGTCTCCGACTTGGTAGTTACTCTTGGAGGGCAGAATTTCATGATGGTTCATAAGTCTTATTCTTAATGGTATATTCTGATGTTATAGCTCTCGAAAATGAGGTTACTTCGAATCAATTAATGACTTTGAGAATGATATTTCAGACTCTTGGTTACTCCTAGTGAGGCTCCTCCCTTTGCTTTATGTTCGAGGACAAACATGATTTTTAGTGGTAAATGATGTAATGACCTTGAAGGTCATTTTTTACCAAATTACCATTTCGCCCTTTCCAAAAATTGTCTTGGATCATTTTTGATTTAGTCTAAAAGTCATATTTTGAAAATCTTATAAAAGTCGAAGTTTTACTAAAGAATGAGTTTTTAAAGGCTTAAAGTTGGAAATTTTGAGTTTCAAGTGTCAAATTATGATTCTGTCGATTTTATCGGCTCCGCAATGCCAAATCTGATCTAGGAGAACTTGCAGAACTAAATTCGGAGTTAAAATGAAGTTTTTGGACCCAAAGTTGTATTTTTAGTTATTTGTGAAATCAAGGTTTGACTTTGGTCAACATTCGGAGTTCGGAAGCTCAGATCAAAATTTTGACAATTTCAGTAGTTCCAGATGGTCAAACTAATGCTAGAAATGGTCTCGTTATAATTTTTAGAGTTTTCAAGGGCATTTTTGGTATTTCAAGTCTCAAACTAGTTTATTGGAATTGCATTGGTAATTTGAAATTGGATTCTGATTATCCTGTTGAGTTTGAATCGACGTTTCTGGTATGGATGTATGTTTGGTTTGTATAATTTGGAGTCTGAACGAATTTCGAGGTATAAGTTGGAAATTATTTTAGCTGTGTGTTTGCTGGTGTGAACAGTGTTGGTGCCCCCACCTTTTGAACTCCGCATTAGCGAGATTGGGGCCCGCGTTCGCGGAGCCTCCTTCCGTGTTAACGGAACTTTTATTTGGGGAGGTATGGGGCAGTTAGTGCTCCGCGTTCGTGGATTGTTCTTTGCATTCGCAGAGTACAATTGATGCCTATACAGTGTCTTAATTTTAAAGACGTAATTAGACCTATTTTCATCATTTTTAATATTTCAAGCTTTGTTTAAGAGAGGAATTTTGAAAATTTTCAAGGCAAATCAATTAGGTAACTATTTTCTCACCTATTTCATTGATTTATATTGATTAATTTGTGATTTTAACTAATAATTTTGGGATTTTAATGGTGAAATTTAGAGATTTTCGAGCTTTGATGTCTAAACTTTAATTGATAATTTCTCCTTCATCTTAGCTCCAATTTTTAATTGGTTTTCACCGTTGGAATTCTTATTACGAGAAGAACGTTTTTATATAAAAATTTCTAGATTCTGGCTACTTTTTTCAGCATATTGTTTTTTACCATTTTGCCTGTCTCATCCGGATTGATTGATTTTAGTGTCACTAGA
This sequence comes from Solanum aculeatissimum, assembly GCA_038996855.1. Lineage (NCBI taxonomy): Eukaryota > Viridiplantae > Streptophyta > Magnoliopsida > Solanales > Solanaceae > Solanum > Solanum aculeatissimum. Next base: position 72,075 of record JBCEWC010000090.1, on the reverse strand, counting down.
TTCCGTATGTGATTGTGATGCTATATTTTATTAGATTGTGACGCTTCGGATGCAAATTTGAGGGGGGAAACTTTGTGTATTACTTGATGTGGCTACTAATTGAGGCAAGTGGAATCCTAAACTTTTTAAGCTTACTTGAATATTATATTTTCTATATTTATGGTTTGAAATTATTGAATACTTGTGGTTGATTGAGTGGTATTTGATAGATTGTGGGAACTTAGTTAATTGTAAATTTCATCTATGACTGGAGAGTGAAATAATGAGAATTATATTATTATAGGCTTTGATTATAGGATTTCGGATTGAGTAATTGTGAATGTCGTTAATCCTTGAATTGTAAAATAATTATAAGATTGTGAATACCTGTGGAACTTAGGGATTAGTGAACTATTCTAATGGATATGACTTAGGTAATGGGAAGGTGAAAATGATAATGTGTATGACTTGAATTATGAGATAATATCCATTGTTGTTGACTTAGACTTGTGAGATAATATCGTGAAATGAGCTTGTGATGCAATTATTGATAGTGTGAAGGTTTTCATTATCGTCTTATTGTTGAATTATGTTACATGGAGTTATTTATTGATCTCTTATGCGAAATGTTGAGTTAAATGCGTATATTTGAAATGTTTTTGGGAATTTTGAAATTAATTGCTTATGAAGTAAGAACTCAAATGATGAATTATCTTAAGTTATGAGGACTAAGGCTAATTGAAAGGGTCGATCTATGTTAATATTGTGATTATTATATAATGTATTAATGATGATTCAAATGTTGAAAGACAATGAAATAATTGATGAATTATAAATAAAAGGACTATGTGGACATCTTGCATGCATTCATGATTATAAAAATGATACTTGAGATGTGATGATATTTATGTGCTTGATGTTCCATTTGTGATGAAAAATTGAAGGAGAATGGTGCCGGCTAGTTTTGTGTTGATTATGAGACTGCACTTATGTTAAAAGTGATTGATATTGGGACATTATATTGAGACATTGGTGATATTGACATTATGATGACACTGAGATATGCATATTGTGTTCATTTTTACTTGTGTGTTGATATTTATTATAAAGTGGACTCTTATTTGCACTCATCATTATTGCATTATTTACGTATGTTCTTGATGTGCATTTGGACTGAGTACCACTGATGAAATACAAATGAAAAACAGGGGATGAGCCATATGGCATGTGACATTGATTATATATTGAGGTTCAGCCACACGAGTCGTGACATGTTACATTGATTATATACATATATTGGGATTGGGCCTCACGAGCTAGGGTAGGTACATGGACAAATATGTTCCCCATGGGTTCCAGACTAATTATATCAGCGGATGTGTATCGTAGGACAGACATGCATCACGGTTAGTTGACATTGTATTACATCATTTCATTTCATTTTATACAATTTTCATTACATATCATACCATGTTATCTTGTATTTATGATTTAATTTTCTTATTACGAGTGAATAATGTGACGTTTATACTTGGGACATATTTGTTGACTATTTGATACTATCTAGAAACATCTGCTTTGTGACCAAGTTGTATATTGAGATATATTGTGGTATAGTATCTATATTTCTGAGGTAACTGTTAGAGAGACTATTGGATAGATGTACATATATATATTGTTGTTGCTGGGAATTTTCTGAGTGCAAGAGTGCAGTTTGGTGGTATGTGGTTGGTGTGAAAGGAGTATTTTGTTCTATATGTTTTACTGGTTGTTTAGATCCTCTTGCTGAGTGTGTGTTGCTTTTGGTATTCACCTTTACTTCTACACAGGTGTGTAGGTTGTGAGCCAATTCTACTTGAGTTAGCTTCTGTCTATTCAAACTGAGCTTCCTAGATATTTGAGAG
>JBCEWC010000090.1:0-70092 GCA_038996855.1 Solanum aculeatissimum | reverse complement strand
ATGTGACACCAGTCTTGAGATGATTTGTTTAGACTTGAAATCCTAATACTTTTCCTTATTTAGACTTTATCTCTTGCTGGGAATTTTCTGAGTGCAAGAGTGCAGTTTGGTGGTATGTGGTTGGTGTGAAAAGAGTATTTTGTTCTATATGTTTTACTGGTTGTTTAGATCCTCTTGCTGAGTGTGTGTTGCTTTTGGTATTCACCCTTACTTCTACAGAGGTGTGTAGGTTGTGAGCCAATTCTACTTGAGTTAGCTTCTGTCTATTCAAACTGAGCTTCCTAGATATTTGAGAGGTAGCAACTTAACTATTTGGCAGACTATCAGAGTCCTTCTTACTTATCTTATGTTCTATTTGAGGATTGAGGCTCAGACTTGTATTTATTTTTTATTGTACTCAGTATTAGAGGTTTGTACATGTGACACCAGTCTTGAGATGATTTGTTTAGACTTGAAATCCTAATACTTTTCCTTATTTAGACTTTATCTCTTGCGCTTTAGTTTTATTATTAATTTGAGCAAGTTTGGACTTACTTATCTCGATGAGTTAGGAAAATGTCATCACGATCATTTTTGGATTGTAATATTAGGACACGAAAAAGACAAATATACCCTTTCTTAAAACTGTTGAAATCTCAACCATGGCCCCGATTATGAGTCAGAAATCAAATCACGGACTGTACTTTGAATTTCGTCCTGTTCAACTTTTGAACCTTCTAAAATTGGATCTCTAAAGATCAATCCTGAGACCTATCTATGACTCGTAGATTGGCCTATGAGTTATAGACTCGTCCGTAGAGTGCTCCAACACTTAATTTTTTTTTTACTACTTCAGGACCCTATCCACGAGAACAACTACAATTCATAAAATAGAATGCAACTTGCACTGTTCTTCGTACTTCCAACTTCAAAAACTCAAATTCACATCAACTTAAGGTATCAAACCAAGAACCTATTTTACGGTCCGCAGTTTCATTTACAGATTGTAAACACCATTTTAGATGACTCTTACACTTAGTCAATTTTTCATCTAGGTTAACCCCATCATGAGCTCTGTTCATAACCCATGGTTTGAACGATGAGCAGTAAATAAGGCTTGTACTTTTAACCTGCAATATTTCAAGTTTCCTTTCTTCTGCACTTTCTAACTTCCTAACTTACGGGTCCTTACACCATGACTTTATGATGATAGATTTATTGTTGATAGTATAGGGATCATTATAAAACACCTCCTTCATATCATTCATGGATTGAAATATGATGATATAGTATCCCTCCTCATGCAGATGTAACTCAGATTGAATCATATTTAACTAAAATTGCATTGCATTGCATACCTTGCATCAATTTATATCCCGAAGTTTCACCAATAAAGTAGACAATTAGGGATGAACTCCACTTATGCAATTCTTTATCTATCTCTCCTTAACAAGTTCAACCATTTATTGTCTATTTACTAGTTTAGGAGAGATATAATCCAATGACATACCATTTTATATTTGCTTTTACTATAAACTAAAAAAAATCAATAAATGAGTACTTGTTTTCTGGAACTAATAAGATATACTATACCAAACAAAATTGACCACTAACACTAAACATATGTCCAGAGTAAAATCATGCATGAAAATGAGTTTTGACCAAGTGACCATTAAGTCATTAAGTATTATTTTCCTTTTATTCATAAGTTTCTTTTCATAAAAACTTATATGCATATATATAGTATATATACTAAATTAATGTATATGATGCATGTTTAATAATTAGTTGATTATAACTAATTAATGTCTATTTTTACTTTATTAAATATTTAACATCTTAATTATGTAATTTAAATTAATTTGATGTAGAAATTCAAATAATCTACTATATTAAAAACGTGAAAGTCCTTAGAAATGTTATTTGAACTTTTTACCCTTCATTAAAATACTTTGCTTTAGACAAAATCGTCTTTTCACTGTTTTTCTTAATTTATTATTTTATCTTTTATTTATTTAGTTTCAAGATTCACTTTTGAATTAGGCTTGATTTACAACTATTCTATATAAATAATTATCTAGGCTATGAAGAAAAAAGGAAAAATATTACTATTTTTCTAATATTTAAGAATTTGATATTAACTAAAATTTTGATTATCAAATATTTTGTTAATAAAAGTATGTAATATAACAAATTTAAAAGGAAAAAGGTGATTAAAATTATGTTGAAACATTAAACTCCTCCTTTTATATTTAGGAGTCTTTTTTAAAATTAAATTTTAATCAACTGTTATTTAACTCCTAACTATTCAACTCCAAAATATTACTTTATGTATTCATAAACTATTAACATATCTCTATATTATAAGTAATTGAATTGATTTTCTCATCTTTACCCGTTCATAATAGATTAAACTATTACATCAAATTAATAGCATTTATTTAATTTTGTTTATGTGAATATTGTATTTATTTTAATAACAAGTACTATTTATATATAATTTTTAAATTGACACAACACATAGTTCAATATTCACTTTTGGATTCAAATTTCTTTATATTTAGAATTCACTTTTGCTTAAGGACTATTCTATGTAAATAATTAACTAAAATTTGGACTATCAAATATTTTCTTAATAAAAATATGTAATATAACAAATTTTAAAAAAATACATAAAATTATATTGAAAACATTAAACCACTCCTTTTATATTTAGGAATCTTTTGTTACATTAAATTTTAATCAGTTAATGATTTATCTTCTAATTATTCAACTTTAAATTATTACTTTATGTATTTAAAAACGATTAACATATCTATATTATGAGCAATTGAATTGACTTTCCCATCTTTGTCATTGCACAATATATTAAACTATTACATCAAACTAATAGTAATTATTTAATTTTATTTATATGGATATTGTATTTATTTAATGACAAATACTATTTATATATAATTTTTCAATTGATGTGCTACATACGTGCAAAGCACGTACACTGAACTAGTTGATTGAATAAGCATTTACCATATTTTTTTCCATCTCAACCTCTATTATTTTTTTTAGTTTTCTCTATATTTTGCAGTCATGCCTCTTTTGAAAAAAAATAATCTTGCATCTTTCTCCTTACTGTTAAAATTATTCACTATCAAAGATTGAGATAGGATCTATATAATTTCTTTACTTTTAATTAAATGTCTCATTTTTAAATTCAAACTTTAAAAATAGAGAAATCTGAAAAGAATGTGTTTCTTTAATTATACATTGAGAATTATTCAATTGTCAAAATCGTAAATTAACAAAAAAGAGAAAAATGAGATCATACTCAACAAGTTACGTTCGATTAAAATCTAAATGACAATTTAACTGATGAATACATCATAATCGAAAAGAACAAGATCCACCCCTCAAAGTTTAAACATATAACATTAACCTCTTGACCATCAACACAAATGAATAAAACTAATTTTTTTTTATGTAATTAACGATGGTGATATATAGGTCGAGTCAATGAGATTACTTTGATACCATAAATTAAAAAAATTGAATAATACACATTCGATGCATTGATTTAACATTATTATGAACATAAATTATTAATTTGTGGGAGGCGCCCCACCTCCCTATAAGCTCTGACCCATGTTCAATAACATGATGTCGGATTGTAACAAGTGCTTTTTTTTTTATGTTTTTTTTTGTCTCTTCTTAATTGTATATTTTTTAAAAAAATATTTTTTATATTAATATATCATAAAAAATATATAAATTAACCAAAATTTATATAATTTGGTCCTAAATATAAAAATTATTTTCCACTAAAAAGGGTAATTACTCTTAACGTTCAAACTCTTCTCTCTTCCTATTTTCCCATCAGTTATTCTTTCCCCTTCTTTGCTTCATCCATTGTCTCCCACTCTCCTTCCTTCTCCGGCTAAACGTCCGGCGACCGTCATAAACTACGGCGTGATCTCCGACTTTAATTTAATTAACTCAAAATAACTTAGCCGTTGAGTAGTAAATCGACACCAAAACCGCGTTCCTAGTTTTATCCGCCGTTACTAATTGTTTGTATTTTTTTTTTGGGTGCATTAATGGAAACTTCAAGTGGGTATCTGAATTATCATCAAAATTCCTCTTTTGGTTGTTCTAGAAGAGATGTCTCTTACAGGTGCGCTTACTTCTGCACCGCTTTTAAAGTAAACAATCTTACTTTGATATCTGATTAAAAAGACTGTGATTCAAATTAGAGTTTCTAATTTGAAGTCTTGATTTTGAGTTTAATTTTGCTATTAGGTGCAATAATTAATGGGGAGTTCTTGTTTCATGATTCCTAACTATTTAATTTAAGAGGAATCTTATGACAGCGACTTGAACTTTTTCTTTTTAGAACTAGGTTTCCTTTCTGTTTTCTGGTTCCATTTTAATTTTTTAAGTAAAGAATCTTACTGTAATATCCAAAGGAGGAAACTTTCATTAGGAATTAGAATTTGTGGGTGATAGCTATTGAGTTTGGCCATGTTTTGGTAGGTGCACTAATTAATTTTGTGGAATCATTTGCTGTGTGGGTTGGTTGGATTTTGCTGTTGGAACTCTTAAGCATATCAATTTTAGGGGAAGTAATATGCTCATCTTGAGCTGCAATTATTTAGGTCAAACCGGACTCAAGTTTTTTCAAACCATCCCAATGGTGTAACATTGTCGACTTCTTAGGAAAAAGAAGGAAGGTGATGTTAATCTCTTGTTTTGTTTCGGAGAAATAATGGCTCACGAGGAATGGGAGGAAACATAATACATTTGATCTCTAAGTCCGTACATAGAAACCTTGGGTGGTTCATCACTTGTTGCAACGACATAATGCTAATCCATGTTCTACACGGCCAAGGAAGCATCCATTTTTATTCTCCGTTTGGAGTAGCAATTAATACGAAGAGAAGATTCGTGAAACTATAATACTAATTGAGTTCCTTCCTTTTAAATTTAATTTCCATCTTGGTCTTTCCACATATTAGTGAGAACACATGCTGTGTAACTTAAATGTTTATTTATAGAGTGTTAATACCTGCACTTTTGTTGTTCTTATGGAGAAAAGACTCAGTGCCCTATTAGATTATTGTTTTTTATTTTTCTTTCTTCAACTAGGATTCAATGGTAATGAAGTGAGTGAAGTTAAGTGAACCTGCATTTTAAACTACCTCCTTTCTGTTGGTGTTGCGGCTCAGATATGGAGAAGCGAGAGTTTAAACACATGGGACAATGAATTTGTTACATTTTCTTACACAGTTGAGGAGTTAAGTTCCTTTATCCAATAAGACTAGATTATATTGTCCTTATTTTTATTGTTCAAAAAAAAAAGATCATACTATAAGAAATTTAACTGAATTATAAGGTAAAGATTACATCTTTTGTAGGAATTTATATTTGATATAATGAAACAAACTGTATCTGTCCCAATGTTATAGTCCCACTCTTTCTCTTGAAGGATTTTGGCTACTTTTTGCACTTTATGTAGTGCTACACTGCTACCTTTTGATCATCTACTTATTTCAAGTTACAAAATTTCCTAGAATCTTTTCTTTCTGCTTCAGTTAGAGATCTCATTGTATCGTTCCTTATTACTTCATAAAAAATGAAGAAAGAGAAGGGAAAGCCATGTATTGTTCCTTTATTCTTTTAAAACGAGAGTTTTGATATTGCATTTTGGTAACAACTATTTCTCAATCCTAAATTAGTTGACTGTTAGCTTATGAATACTCATTGTTCATGTCACCACATTTAAACCTATCTCTGATCCAATATTTAAAAATTTAGTTTTCTTAACCCGAGTAAATTTTTACTTTATCTATTGATATACAAATCTTGCCAAAAAAGTCCTAGCTAAAAGTAGAGCTAAAGTAAAATTATCAACATAATTAAACTTATCGGTTTATCCAAAATAACATTTTGATGAAAAAACATTATCCAACTGATTGGTATCTCCTATATGATTTCTTTTTATTCTATTGTGTCCTATTTCGCTAAGTTTCATGGGCTCCAAGAGATTGCAGGTTCTTTAATACTTCGTTCCATATGATTTTTTGTTCTATCTCATCCCTTTAAACACCTTCAATCACTGTGGAATTTGCACCTATAGAGTGTTTCTCCATGGTTCGAGTTTTTGGTTGACGTCTTTGCTAGTTTCGTCATTTAACACAATACAGCTTATAAAAAGCACACTACCATGTGACATCATCCTGTATATTTTTAGTTAGTTCATCTATAATTAGAATAAACAAGTACAACCTCAATGCCGATCTTTGGTATAGACCCCCGATTATGGAAAATTCATTTATTTTTCCTACAACTTACTCTAGTGTTAGCTCCTTCATATATGTCCTTTATGACACTTATATGTTCATATTAATTTATTTCTTCTTCAACAACCACCACAAGACTTCTTGTGATGCTCTATCATATGCTTTCTCTAGTTCAATAAACACCATGTGTAAGTATTGGACATATAATTTCTTAAGGTTAAAGTTCGACTAAAATTTGATTTGGTTATCGACATTACATTCTCAATCCTTGACAGTCATGCTAAAGTTGCTGTATGTTTTACATTCGAATCATTTTCTTGGTCTTATGAAGATCACAGCTTAAATTAAGTGGGAAAAATGAGGGATATGATTCATTTTCGTAGATATTGGACAGCTGAATTCCTAAGTTCAAACTAATGTTCACATGACCAGAAGTAAGGCCTCAAAATTGAAGAAAGCTATTAAGTCTGTAAAGAAAACAAGAGGTTATGTGGACATGTTTGAGCTTTAATAATCAAATAGAAATCCACTGAAAGCTTCTCTGTGCATGGGTTGAAAATTGCAGTTTGATCTTCTCGTGTGATAATGGACAGGTAGAGCGAGAAAGGTGGCAAAGGAATTATCTTTTAAAAAAAATATTACCAACGAATTAATTTTTCTCTTCTCTTATCTTCCCCACCTTGTGATTTCACCTTCTTTACATCCTAGCATGGTTTTCATTTCTAGCTTTTCCTTTGGCACATTGGTTGAGGGGTTTAATGCATGTATTGTTCATTTAGTGGACATCTAATTGAGTTTGATTGACTTGAAACATTTGTTTCATGGGTGAAAGTTGGTAGATTTGTGATTCATCTTAGTTGGAGATATTATATCACTTGTTTAGATTTCACCATTGAAGATGAGGTTATGGTTTGCCATTAGAATGATGTTATATGAACTGCTTATTGTGGGGCTAGTTTGGCTGTAGATCAATAAATTGACAATTTTGTTTTCATTGAATCGTGAGGTTCATTTATTAGATGTCAATTATTGATAAGCACACCAATTATCTGAATAGTTCCATATATTGTATTACCTTTTTTGTTTATGATAAGGGAAACCGCAGTCGCTACCTTTTGGGTGCGCACAGGATAAAACTTCCGCTCCTATGCAATGGCTCGTAAACCACATAGGAGAGGTAACCTGCACTAGACAAGCCCAGTATGACAAGCTCGACACAAAAGGTAAACCCCTTGCTTTTGCTGGCAAGAAGTTTCGAACTTGAGACCTCCAACATGAAATGTCCCAAGCCCAAACCACTGGACCAACCTAAAGGGTCATATACTGTACTACTTTTAATAGCAAGTTGTCAGTTACATAAGGTAACTTTGAAAAGGAGTGAATGGATGAATTGACTTTAGCCTTTCACAGGGTCTAATCTAATGCTCTTAACGTGTTTAAAAAAAATTGAAGTGCTCTATTATCTTGAAGGATGAAATTATTTGCATTTGTCAATGTCCAAGGATGAAAAGTTGGGCTTTCACTGAACCATTGAAGATCTTAACTTTAGGGCTCATGGGTGTGGTTATACATGTTGGATTTTAGTTTTAGTATCCTATAGTGCAAAGAAATAGCCCCACGTCGACTTTGAAGATTCGATGGTGTTGCTCACGCTTTGGCCATATACTGGAAAGTGTTTTCTGGTAACTCTAGTTACTCAACCAACAGTGCGTTTTGGGCAAAAATATCTGCCGTAGGTTGTCATTGATAGAACAGGTTAGGAGTTCTTCTTCTTTATTTATTTTTCTTGGTAGAGAGGGCAGCACTGTTTGATATAATTTCTTTTAGTGAGCTAATAATCTTTTACCTAGTCAAAAGCGAAAAGTGTAAAAAAGCACAAGAGCTGGTTAGAGGTTTAGGCGCAAAGTACATTTAACACGTGGACCTAAGAGGAAAAAGCCATCATTGGTTGCTATTATTTTTTTGGATTTTCTGATAAGTAACTGTCATTACTTTTTCTTTCTTTTTTGTTTGGTCAATTAAATCTGCAAAAAACCGTCGTTTTTGGAGATTGTGCTTTTCATGTTTTTCTTTTTCACTCCAAAACAGTAGAAGAAAAATTGAATTTGCACCAAGTAGCAAAAAAAGGAAAAAAGGAAAGGGACATTAGTTATGGCTTGGCAAAAGTTGATTTGATGCAGACAAAAACTCATTCTACCTTGTTATGGTCCTATATGAAACTTCACATAGATACATTTATACCTACATATGGTTTGTGCTAGAATGTCTGAGAACTTAAGATGTATCTGTTGTTTGGAGTTCCTAAGTAAGTTGATTAGTAGCATAACTACATGAGGGTGTGTTTGGAACCTTTAAGCATCTAAATCATATATAAAAAAAGAGAGAAAGTATTTAGTCAACACTTCTGAGAAATACGGGTGCTTTTTTGATTTTTTAAGAACTCCCTCTTCTTAAAAAGGCGTTAACCGGTCGCAAAGTGCTCCCCAGTTAGTCTGCAGGTAGAGGCAGGTTGGTGAACATAGCATTCCTCTTGTTTGCTTAGTTTTATTAAAGAGAATGATGGCTGCATGAATTAGATTAAACTTCTAATTGACATCGGTCGTTCTAATGTTATATGCTTTGTAAGTATATAAGGTGCATATTCGCTAACTGTCCCAAACAAAGAGAAAATGTATGTGAGCGAAAAAGTGAAAACAAAAATCATAGTTATTTGGATTAATGTATTGGTTCCACAATGGATTGTGCCATTCTTTTTTTGCCTTCCATAGATATTGTTTTTACTTATTACTCCTTAACTGCTTCTTTAGCCACCCAATCATCTATCTGATTTGTTTTTAATGCAGCTGTGGCAGTTGTGGATATGAGTTAAACCTTAACTCTTCAAGTCGCAATACTGCTTCCATTGGTTCCAAGTATGGAAAATCCATTAAGAAAGGAATGATCTCCTTCTTGTCCATTGATGAGAGCAGATTTACCCAGGTTGATGAATTCAAGTGTGTACCATTCTTTTTCTCCAAACATTCTTGGGGCTTGTTCCAGCGGCGAACAAAACTTCAGTGCAGAAAATGTGGTAACGATATTGGAATTGCTTATGATGATAGTGCTGCTTCTTATCCACTTGTAGCCGATGCATCAGATGTAGCCTCTGGCAGTGAAACAACCACTCACAGAAAATACGATATCAAAATCCGCTCCTTGCAACCGTCTTCATCAGCATCGGGTACTCCTCTCCCTGAATGATATATAATGCCCGTGAATATTTCTTCTGTGAGGAAAGTTTGGCATGTATCTATTTTCTTGCAATAGCACTGTGCTGAAATTTATAAAATTTCGAGGTGCTTTTTAGTTTCCAATTATGTTACGTATCAAGTAAATAAGACTGGATCGAATTACAAGTTTGGTTGGAGGATTTGTAGGATTTTCTTGCTATCCATCTCTCAAGAGGTGGGCAAGCACTGTCTTGAGGGATGTGTTTTGTATTTTGTACATAAGAAACAGAACTGTCAATGAGGTGTGTATTTGAAGCAGCTAAGTTTAGCATTTGTGATTTTTGATGGAGTGTTTTGAATTGTAATCTAAATCATTAGGCGATCTTCAAGCTATTACAACTTACAAGTTACAACTATAAATTCTGGCTGCTTAGATCAGTGTGCGCTCTCTCTCACATGCACACACATGAGGGTGGTCTTAGCTGTTACTCCCATGTATAATGTATTTCACAGGCTTTTCTAGTTTGTATCTTGCCTAAATTGACAACAAATTCTATTGAAAATTTAGTTGATAAGATGTCATCTTGAAAGTCTGGTGATTGTGGGGTTGGGGTGGGAGCTAATAAGTGAACAAATGAAGTTCTGGTTCATGAATGTATGTTCCTCTTAAGTACATATTCTTCCATAAACTGTACAAGCACGTCCCCTATCACCCCACCCCACCAAACATATTTGCAACCTTTGGATTCTTTTCTATTTCTGACTGCGAAAGAGGTTACAAAGCAAGTGAAAGTGTACCTCCCACTTCTCCTTGGCTTCCTGTAATGAACGGAAAATACAGCAATCAATGTACTTGCAAGCTTTGGATTCTTTCTCATCTCTGATCGAGAAAGAGATTACCAAACAAGTGCCTTGCTCTTCTCCTTTGTGTCCTGTAATGAATGGAAAAATACAGTAATCAGTCTACAGAATGTGTCCCATTAGCAAACGTAGTATTTTGTATGGATACTCTCTTTCTTGACAAATAGTACAACTCCATCTTTATTGATGATCAACATGATTTGTGACTAATCCACAACAGAAACAATCACTTTTTTAAAGATAATATTGGCAGTGACAGAAAGAGTGATAATCTCATAATATGATTTGGATTTATATCTGCACAATATGATAGACATCAAAACTGGAAAAAAATTGACATGAACATGCATTCCTGTCCACTCACTTAAACCCTGAACTTTAGCATTTTCTAGGCTTGAATGCAGTATAAATATTAGCTTTACACTCCAGGTGCTCTAATTTGTGCTAGGCCTGCTGTTTCCATCCTTTTAATTACTTTCTTGATTGTTAATTTTTACATTCATCCTTTTGCCATAACTAAGATCTGAATAGAGAATTTTATCCAATTGTTTCCTTATAATCTCCGAACCATTAGTTACACCAATAATGTAAACAACTCTTGCATTAACTGAAACAGGTTACTTGCCTTGTATTTCATGACACTAATTTCACTGATATTTGGGAGAAAATGGTTTTCTAGCCCTTTTCATTTTCTTTTTTTGTTTATGGCCTTATAAAAGAAATTTTCATTTTTATACGTAAGAGATCTGTATTCATTTTGTAAAAGAGGCCTAGAGATTTCATTTTCTTGAATTTATATCTGACAGTTGTTACCTCTTAGTTAGCCATTTGGTTATGTGCTTTGTATTGTAACACTAGGGTCTGTTTATATGCTGACTGAAACCCAATCAACAATTAACCAGACACATTGTGTTGAAACTTACATGTAATTTTCATATAATATTGCAAGGGGTCAAAATTCTCTAAATCCCGGGGTGTTCATATACATTATTATGGACTTGAGCTAGTTTACGCCTGCATGAAAAATGACAAGGCATAGACTTTAGTGCTCACTCGAACATCAAAATTTGAGTTTCCAAAATTGGGTTAGATATGGAATTGGGCTTCACCTTATATGGACCCAAGAAAAGACTACAAATTGGACTTTTCAGCCATTATGGACCTACCAGAAAAGCCTAGTCCACGTGAGCCTACAAATATTAACCATAAAATTTGGAGCATAATCAGATAGCTGTTTGAGCCTGTCTGTTGTACAATTTGCACTATTGCAGGAGGTTGACAGTGGATGGTTTCAAACGAGGTAGAGATAGGCCAAATCAGTATCGGAGAGAGCTAATTAGACAGAACATGACTAAAGATATAATCTTAGATAGAAGATTAAGAGGACACGAATTAGGCTAGAAAGTTGGTTAGATAGTTGAGCGTTGTCTCGCTTATTCTTCCATACCATTACCTGTACTATTGGTTGCAATACTCTTGTAGTTTATTATCATTTGAGTCTGGTTATTATCGGCGATTTTGTTACACTTTGATTATCATTTTATCTTGTTATGACTATTGTTTAGGATGATTAGTCAGGTTGCCTATTATTTTGCCAGGACTTTCTTTATTTCCATTATTTCGTTCTCTATTTCCTTGAGCTGAGAGATCGGAAACAACCTCTTTACCTCCAAGATAGTTATAAGATTTGCCCACACTTTATCCTTGTCGGACTTCTTGTGAGATTACATTGTTGTTGTTGCAATATTACATATACTATAACGTACATAATTCAATTAACGAATTGAATTAAACGGCAATCAGTGTAGTTTATTTCTGGTAATAGTATTTATTATTTTGAGTCTTTACGCGGTTTCTATAAAACTTTCCTGTGACTGTCCTAGTTGTAATTTTCGTCAATGCTGGTTAATAATAGTAATATGCGACTCCTACAACTGGAATTTCTTTAGTAAGTTTTGAAATCTATCCATAGAGGAGAAGTAGTGTTTCCTTCTCCATGTATTTGTTTGATAAATTAAATCTGGATTCTTGTGTTGTAGAACTCAATGTAGACGCGACATTCTCAAGTCTCAACACGTGTTAAGGATGGAGATCCGTCCAACCATTCCATCATAACCCTATGTTAAATTGTCTGATTCCTTCAATTTGTATATAAAATAAAATTTGAAAAGATAAAGAAAGAAAGAAAGAATATTACTATCCACTTTGATGAAGCGACGTGCCAATTTGCTTGACAAGGGCCCCTTCCTGTACCACAAAATTTAGGTGGAAAAATTGAAACAAAGTACATGGTGAAGTCGGTTCATCTTCTTAATAGCTATTGATATTGAAAGGACCTCTGACCAAATTCAAATCTGCAAATGAAAAACAATACTTGCTAGCTTTTTAAAAAGAATAAATTCAATTTGTCAAAACAACTCATATTTCTTGCTTATGTAGTCTTCTCTATATGCTGATACTTAGGTATACAACTAACAAAACTGTCACTCACACAACTCCATCTATGTCACAATCATCAAAATCACGATTTCGATAATGTTGTTTAAAGTGTCAATAATTCATCTTTAGAACCTTTTTATCTCTATTATGCCGTGTTAAATGAGAAGAAAGAAGTATTGGTGTTCAATAATTAATGGTGACAAATGTAAAACACTAACCATAATCAAACACATGACTTGATGTTGACTTGAGCAATCCCATTGAATTAACCTAATCAGCTTGTCGGCAGGACTCTAATTTTTGCACACACGTAATAACTACGACTCATAGAAAAGCAGCCAAAAAAAGAAAAATATTATCTTCCTTCGGCAAAAATAATTATTATATTATTATAAATATTGATTATAATAAATATAGTAAAAAAGAGAAGATTTTTCTTATTATAGTTAAATTTTGAATAATCTTTTTTCAACTAAAATATACTTGACAAAAAAAGTAAAAAAAATGGGAAAAAAAAAAAGTTTTTTAGAAGTCCCCAAAAATAGGCGAAATAATAGTAAAAAGAAAATCATTAAAAAAATGTACAGCCAAAAAAAGTCCCCGCAAAAGTTTTCTACAAAAAAATTTCAAAATATTGGGGATTTTTTTTTAAAATCTAAAAAATTAGGCAAAATAATTGTAAAAAAAACGTCCTAAAAAAATATAGCCAAAAAAGTCCCAAAAATAGCAAAAGTTTTCAATAGAAAAACCCAAAAAAATAGGTAAAAGTTTTCTACTAACATTTGAGTCCTAAGTTTATAGGGCATCAATTAACTGTACCTTTTATAAAATAAATTTTAATTATTTAATTACTTTTAGAAGGAAAAAGAAGTTTTAAAAAGTCCCACAAAAAAAGGCAAAATAATAGTCAAAAAATGTACAAAAGAAATTGTGCTAAATGTTGTTTGAACTTTTTCTCCTTCTTTAAAAGACTCCTCTTTAGACAAAATCATCTTTTCACCATTTTTCTTTAAATTCTTATTTAATTATATTTATAATATTAACTTTTAATATATGAAAATAAATGATAAAATAAGGACTTCTAGCTGTGAAAAAATTATTAAATCTTCCTTATTTAATAGACTTTTACTTCTTCTTTATTTGAATCAAAAAAATATTCTACAGATGCTATACGAAAGAAATGGAGCAACTTTCAAATAATACAGATTTGAAATAAAATTGGGGAATATGATTAATGTTTAACTAATCATAGTTATAGTTTGAATAGTTATTCAGGTCACAATTTATATATTTTGCGCGATTATTAAATATTTATATAAATAGGACTTTTAATTCAATTAATGATAAACACGTCAATTTTAAAAAAAATCTCACGTATCATACATAATATGACAAATCAAGAATAAAATTCCACAAATTAAGGAAAAAGTTCAATGAATCACTCATTGTATTTATATTAATTGATTTTAAAAAAAATTATAAGAAAATCATATTGAATTGTATTTATATCGATTGACTTTTTGTTTCAAAATTATATTAAGATCTTATTGATTTCTATTTGTATCGTTTAATTTTCTCTTTGTATTTTTTGTATTTTTGTAGAACATGAAGATCTTATCAAATTGTATTTGTATCGAATTATATAGTATATATTGAAATTTTTGATATATCTAACTATTTGAAATTGTATTTCAATATTTGTTTACACACAATCTAAAAAAATTGATGCAAATATACAAAGACTTATATATAAATGCTGAAATTATACAAATAAGAGCTAAATGTATACTTGCTAATAATATACAAATTAGAACTTTCATATTTGGGTTTGGAAAAATATAGATATAAAAATTAAACCAAATGTATAAAAAAGCATTCACATATAATGTGTACAATAAGCATTCACAAATGCTAAACTTATACAACTAAGAATTACAATAAATACTTCTTGATAATATACAAATGTGAACTATAAAAATCACACATGAATTAGTCAAGTTATTCTCATGAATATAAATAAAAAGGATACTATATTAAAAGTGAAGATGCTCAGTTTATGCTAAACACGCAGAAAAAATAGAATCCTCAAACAATTGATACACAAAGAAGAAGTACCATGACATTTTCATAGAAAGATTCATCTAGCGTGGCTAAATATTTCACGCGCTTTCAAAAAAAAAATTCCATTTAATATCATTTTCTTCTCCAAGCTCATCCTTGTTTCAGCTTTCTCAAGGTGAGTAAATTAATAACTCAATTTATTTGTTTGATTTCTATTTCGTACAAAGCTTTATTTTATTTTTTGGAATCTTCTAAAATTGAGAAGTACAATTAGAGGAAGGATATCGTCTTTGAAATTTGAAAAATTAATATGATAAAGTAGGAAAAAATCAGTAAGGTATAAAATGAGAGAGAATAGTAATATGTATAAATTAAAATAAAGATAAAGAGAAAGGGGAGTTATAGCTGAATACAAACCGAAGAAGTAAGACCCAAACATTCACATGAAATACTAACTGCAAGTCATAATTAGCAAATAGACAATTGTCTTCAATATATTTAGTTCTTTCATCAAATTGAATTTCTTGTTACATAGGGTGTTGCTTTGTTGTTTCTATGTCAAGGTACTATCAATGATGTATGCTGCTAAGTGAATGAATTTTATCAATTTCTACGAATAATAAGTTATAGATTGAATCATCGAATAAAATAAATAAATAAATAATATTATAAAGTTTTCTATCAAAATCAGACAGAGATAGATCCTCAAGTGTAAAGATAAAAGAAAACTTGATTGTAAAATCCATTTATCGAGCTTCAAACTAACACATTATCATAACAAGTTAAAGAAAAATGCCTTAATTAAAAGAACAACAAGAGGTTCAAGTTATAATTAATAATGATTACACTAGAATAATATAAGTCATGATTAATGAGCGCACTAATATAAGTCATGACTCGAAATCATAAATTACTAATTACTAATTTCTAAGATTATTCATAATTAAAGTAGTTGTACTAGAACCATATAATTAGTTATTTTGAACCATACACTGCGATAAATGGACAACTCATGAAAATTATCAAGATTTTTTATTTTCTTGCAAGATGTGTGGTAGTCACTGATCGAGTGCAATAATGTTTAAGTAGATTTTTAGTATGGGCCACTTGGGATATATTTCAATCCCCATCACTGGTGGCACACACAATTTTCCACTTTCCATTAATTGATTTGACTTAGTTTTCATGTACATTCAAATTTACAATTTTGAAAAATATGAAAATTTCACAACCACAAAGTTTTGGATATCATTCATTTCTAGTCTAAATCAAGAAAATATTTGTTAGATAAATTTTTCATTCAATATTTGATATTAATTTTGAAGTCTAAATTAATTCAAATCAAGTGGAAGAATAATTATTGAAACACGTAAAACATGGGAAAGCGGTGTTGTCGGGGTGCTCTGCCCCCATGCTGGCCTTCATGCTTCTCGCTCTTATTATTTCCAAAGTGCGGTCACGCACGTGCTAAGTGATCAATGAACGTCGATGAAAACATCGTCATGAAAAATAATTAATTCAAATTCACACTGAAATTCTTATAGAAGAAAGCACTCTTTATTTTTATTTTTATTTTTTTTAAGATAGAACTCTAAAAATTTACTTAGTGATGGAGGGACCCCATATGCCCATCCACTTCAATTGTGCATTTTAAAGAATACATTGAAGAGCAAAAATATTTTGAATATGACCTATTTCCAATTTGTTAGATTGTAGTTTTGATGATTTGACAAGATGAGATTTAGTACGGGACCTAATTTCATGTAGAAGAATATTATGTGATCGAAAGTGACAACTTCAAAAAAGTACACTATAAATTACTGTTTTGTGAGTGCTCGGGATGTGTCAGTGTGGTAGACCTCTTAGCCAATAGAATTGCTCTAGAAGAACGTGGTCATCCTATATTATGTCTTATCAACATTGACACAATCACGTTTTTGCTATATTATATCTTTCACAATTAAAGAAGCAAAATTATTAATCTTTAGTAACATCAATGAAGAAACAATAATGGATTTCAAAAATGTCATCATTGCTTTATGCTATTTTTAGTTATATTTCTCTGCTGCACATCTTGGCAGTTCAGCCCTAATCTATAAACAAACTAGACATTTTTCTTTTAATTCTTCTCTGTGGGGTTGGCATAGTTAGAGCAAGTTATGTTCAGTAATCAAAGTGTAAATTGATCATAGCTTATTAATTTAGTAGGCAATAGAGGTATTGCTTAAGTGTTGAGTTCTCAATTATCATATCAAGGGAAAGGGATTAAGATTTTAATCTTTGATGCACAAGCTTGTAATTGTTTATTGCTCCTTTATGATAATGAAATTTGACTGAAATTTTGTGAAACAACTCGTGATTTTTTTCCCTTGAATAAGGAGGTTTTCATGTAACATACTTGTATCTTTATTTATTGTTCTGTTATGTTCTTATTTGTCGAGTGATTAGATCTAGTATCAGTTGTGAGAGCTTACATGTCATCAAAATTGCTTATATTTTAATTAATTGTTTTGTAAAATCCTTTGTCATTTGATAATTCTGTCTGTTCAGTAGCTAAACTCTCATACTTTATTTTAAACAATAAGCTTTTTATTTAGAGAATTTTTTTTAAAATCAAACACTTAAAACACGCTGAGACAAAAATAATTATAATTTGCTAATTATGATTCATAGCTACATATTATAGGGTGGAGAATGGCGAGTGAGAGTGGAAGAGGGAGGAGAAAGATGGGAGAGAGAGAGAGAGAGAGGAAGGGTGCAAAAAGAGGAGAGAGGCGAATTGTATTTGCATATTTGCTGGATAATTATATATATGTAATTAATATGTGTATGCATCAATAATTGTATTTGTATATATGTTAGATAATAGTATATATGTAATTAGTATGAATATGTATCAATGAATGCAATGATAATAATGAATATGATTTGTAATTAAATACAATTTCTATCAATGAATAAATTGAATCAACAAATATAATTTGTATTTGAATATAATTTGTATCCAAATACAATTTGTATCAATGAATATAATTTGTATCCGAATAGATATATATTCGTATTTCTATCATGATGAGGATATGTATAATTAACATTGCATTTGTATTATGTATTAATGACTTGTCACAACCTAGAAATTGAGGTCATGATAGCACATATTCCAACCCAACCTAATGTGTAAGTCGAAAAGTAGAATCACACATGAGACTCCCAAAGTAAGTTAGGTCACAAAGAATAAAATACGATACTCCCAAGGGAAGTCAGGTCACAAACAGAAGAAAAGAAATACTCACGAAATATCCCAAAATCTGATGTTATAAGTATAAAGAGCATCTAGCATAACTTTAGAATAGTATCAGTCTCTGAACAAAAGTAAAGACTATAAATAAAGATGAAAATGGTAGTGGTTTGAATGCCCTAAATCTCATCACCAAATCTGATATAGGATCACTACTAGAAATGTCAGCTGTCACGAGGATAATCCTATCTAGAATCTGCATCCAAAAAGGACGCAAAAGTAGCGATGAGTACAATTCACATATACCTCGTAGATTTATCGATTGTGAATTAGAAATTGATCAAGCTCTGTAATAGACTTGGAACGCTTTCACTTGCATATAGGAAAGACAGTCTGACATTGGTATCGTCAAATTATATATATATATATATATGTCATGACATGAATAAAGTAAACACATGAATAATCATAGATAAGTTACACACCCACATCATTGGATAAGTTGATACTCTCAGCAAAACAACATGTAATACAATGAGATAGAATGATTGCAATGCATGGATGACACTAGTGGTGCTGGTGGTATCACGTTGTATCCACTATCCTACCATCTCAAGGACTTAAGATACAAGTATAACCACAACGTATCAACTATCCTATCATCCCAGGGACTCATGAAACTAAGATTTGTCACCACGTATCCACTACTCTGTCAACCCAGGAACTTAAGATACTGGTATCTATATCAATGTATCCACTAGCCTGCCACCTAGCTCGTGGTCAAGGACTCAAAATATAAAGATTCTCAAAGATATTTTTTTTTCAAAAAGGTGTTGCCATACTTTTACTTTCCATATTCTATGTTATGCATGTACGTCAATATCATAATACAAGTCTCTTAATAAAGAAGCACAATCACTCAATACAAGTCTCAAAGTAACGAAGTTCTCAAAATTTAAGTTTCATGAAACACCCTCTTCAAATTCGACAGTGAGCAAACTCTTTTTTTTTTTTTTAAAAGCAATAATTCTTTGGAAAACAACTCTTAGGTTCTCAAATTTTGTTATAAAACACAATTTCTCACAAGTATATCATTCCTCAAATCATTTCATGCCTCAACGTATTTTATTTCACAGTATATCGCATATCTCAATTCACACTATGCCTCATCGCAGCTTATTTCACAATGTATTTCATTTTTCAAATCACTTCATAAGTATCTCATTTTTCAAGTCGTTTCATAAATATTCCAAATTCTCTAATCATTTCACCAAGTATCTCATTTTGCAAATTATTTTATCTTCAAAGTATGATAAAATTACGACTCATATCAAGACATTTCATTTCACAAACATGGTAGGTTTATAACTCATCTCAAGTATTACATTTCACAAGTATGATATATTTATAACTCATATCGAGTATTACATTGAATTCACAAGTATAATATATTATTACAAGTACACAACATAACAAATTTAAGAAATCTCATGTTCACGAAATGATCGTAATAACAAATAAACTTGGAAACTAACACTACACAACAAGTCCCTAGTCAACTTGGAAACTGACAGCAAATTGAACTTGAAATCAGGCACATGCAACACACCCTTCAGTTTATGCCCTTCCATAATAGTAGAACTTCATGTGCATGTAATATGAGCTCTATTTCCTGTATGTAAATGGATAGTGCTTGAAATTTAATCACTTATGTACTTCAAATCAGTTAACAAGTTCTTGCAAGATGTGACATGATGACTGGATCCTAAGTCAATTATCCATTCATATTCATAAATGTTAGGTGTCAGTGACATATTACCTACCAAATTTGCTCTGCACTCATTAGCACTTCCTGCACCTGTGAGACCTTTGTTATGCTTGAAATTCTTTACATGATTGTACTCTTCTTCTGTGAGTTTGATTTCATATTCTTCTCCTTCAGTGTTTGTATAGTTGACATAGGATTTCAAACCAGGTGCTCCAGTCTGAGTTTTGTTGTTGGTGCCTTGATTTCTTCCTTGACCTTGTTTTCTTTTGCTTTTGAAATCTGTAGGATATCCTACAACTCTATAACAATCCGTACTTAGATGATTATTGTACCCGCAGTGTTCACATGTAGTGTCCAGTAACTTCTTTCTCTTGAATCCTGGTTTTCTATTTGCCAGCATAGTTAGTGGTTCTTTGTGAGTATCCACAACACCTAGTATTCTTTGGCTTTCCTTCCTGAACTATTGTGGTTTATGCTTGGTTGACATTAGGTATAGTAGTTTTGAGCAATATATCACACCTTACATGACTATAAGACTCATTTAAGCCCATTAAGAACATCAATAGCCTTTGATGATTAAGATGTTCAATATATGGTTTTGCTTCAGCACAATTGCCCAATGGAGTTGGTACTAGTACATCCAATTCATCTCACAAATCTTGCAATTTAGAGTAACAGACGATAACAAAATTAGTACCTTTTTTTTAAGCTACTTCTATCCATAGTTGATATACTCTAGTGAGATTAGATTTATCAAACCTCTCCTTGAAATCATCCCAGAATCGTTTAGCATTCTAGGCATACACAATTGTGGCGATTAATTTTGGAGCTACTGTATATTGCTAATCCACAAAAGTATGACAACATTGCACCTTTCTCACTGATTGGCTAATTCTCCTTTGTATGACCTTTTCAAGCAAGTTCCATCAACAATTTCGAGCTTGTTTTTTTGCTAGCAACACAATTCGTAACGATCTTCTTCACAGGCCATAATTTTCTGGACCTGTAAGCTTCACTTCAATTAGAGTTGCACATGGTGTATCTGAAGGCTGCAAATAGAGCGAATGATTATATTCTAGGGTTGTAATTGTTGACTCTACAATGACACAACTTCAATTTGTGAATTTTATAGGCAACTTGTGGAGTAATCCCAGTCCAGCCGCTCTGATACCATGTCAATTTATGCCTGCATATCAAAATCGATGGAACTAACTTCTATGGCGAGGAGACACGAGAGAGAAATGAAGAAGAAGGAAGAAAGTTTTTTATTTTTCTATATCCCAATACAATGAAGGGAATGATCTTTTTTTTATAGGTCATAACTAACTAGTGACAACTGACAACAACTACAACAACTTTAACCATCTACTTAAGCTCACTAATTATGTTATCTAGCTAACTAATTCTGGTATTTAGCTATCACCATTCAATAATAATGTAGCCACACTCACACACGTCTGTATACTATTCGTAGATCATTTGGGCATGGGATAATTCATCTGATATCCGCATCCAAAGGAAAGACACTTTTTGAGAAAGAAGATATGAATTGATAAAATAAGTATAATTAATATAAACAATAGTGTATTAAAAGGTATAGTATTATTCACACTCATGCAAAGTGCACAACATGTACATGACTTACATAAAACGTCAAATTCACCAAGTAACGCTTACATCAAACACAAAGACGGCAACGCATACAAAGGTTATTTAGGTGCTGAGTATTAATAAGCGACAGAGCAAAAGAGAAGCAAATATATTACAATAATTATTTATGATAAGAGAATTAGAAGAAATGATGTTTCTTCTTTCCTTCAGCTTCCTCTTCTTCTTCCTTTGCTTCCTTTTTCTCATGATGCTCGTGGAATGCAAATCCACCCGCACCAACAGCGGCTGCTGCTGCAATCCCTTCCTCTATCTTGTGCTTGTGTGCATTCTCTGGATCTTTCTCTGCCTTGTGCTTCTCATGCTGAATTTTTCATACCATACAAAATTAGTGGAAGAAATTCATTATCATCAAAAGGAACAGTTAATGAGACCATTATTTTAAAATGTGAACAGTTACATGTATTGAATTACTATCTTTACACTTAATGTCAAGGACAGCATATTTCAGAAGAGAAAGTAAATTTTTTATGGAAAATATTTACCAAAGCAAAGGCACCAGCAGCAACGGCCCCGAGTTCCCCTACGTGTTCAAGATGCTTGTGGTGTTTTTTCTCTTCCTTATAATCCTCAGAAGTTTTGGTTTCACTGTAATTTTCTTCAGATGAATAGGCAGCACCTCCTCCACCATATCCAACACCTTCCTCATTACCATAGCTTGGTTTGCTGTCATATCCCCCACCATAACTTGTTTTCTCTCCATCTCCATAACTAGCTTTCTCACCATATTTGTTGTCCTCTCCCCCTCCGTAACTTTTTTTCTCACCGTACGTGTTATCTCCACCGTAGTTGCTAGGTTTTTCGCCATAACCACTATCTCCATAGCTAGGTTTCTCACCATAACCACTATCTCCATAGCTAGGTTTCTCACCATATTTGTTGTCATCTCCCCCACCATAGCTAGGTTTCTCACCATATTTGTTGTCATCTCCCCCACCATAGCTTGTTTTCTCTCCATATCCACTATCTCCATAACTTGTTTTCTCACCATAACCACTATCTCCTCCATAGTTGCTAGTTTTTTCACCATAACCACTATCTCCATAACTGGCATATTTGTTGTCATCTCCCTCACCATAGCTTGTTTTTTCACTTTCTCCATAACTTGTTTTGTCTTCTTCCTTGTCCTTGTGGTGGTGGAAGAGACCACCAAAGTGGTGTTTCTTCTCTTCAGCCATGCTCGTGATTGCTTTTGGATGAAAATATTTACTATTGGGATGCTTTTCTTCTTGTTAATACAGAGTGGTATTTATAAGTGTGAAGTGGGGACTAATTAATAAGTTGGTTTCAAATGAACGTGTACGAGTTCGTATCCATGTTCATTTTATGCAACTTGGTTACGTGGATTTTCAATTTAATATCCAAGTGGCAAAAATCCACCTAAGCTTAATTCAACTGTGGTTAAACAGACCACAACTTTAATTCTCATTTTAACCCCAATGAAATGATTTATTGTCACACTTATACATAGATAATGAGATTTTACACCAAAAATTTCAAAAGTATTCTTTTTTTTAATTAAATTATGTTCCGAGTGATCAAACGGTGCACGTGTCACTGGGACATAAGGAGTATTTAGTTTCAAACTTTCACATATTTAAGACCACAAAATTAAAAGATATTTTAATATATTCTATATAGGATGTTTGGTAATTAAAATTTTGAGTATTTAAAAAAGTAGTGTTTGTTTTAAAAGTAAAATATAATATTTAAAATTTGGGATAGTTTTTAAATTTTTGTGAGTAATTTAAAGTGCAAATAATATTTTGATCTTTTTCAAAATTTTGAAAATTTTGAAGTTGAATTTTTAAATTTTATAGTTAAATGTGTTTACTAAAACCCCCCTTATTTTAAGACCACAAGATATTTAGGAGATGACAATGAGATGTGTTGGGATTGGGAGGTGGGGGAACTATAGTTATTGGAGAGTGTGACTTGTTAAACTTGCTTTTTACACTTTCACTAAAGAAATCATTTCCTTATTTTTAAAAATTACTTTCTCCGTTTTAAAATAAATAATTTAATTTGATGTGATATGATGTTTAAAAAAAATAAAGAAGATTTTTTAATTTTGTAATTGTAAATTAAAATTATACCAAATATATCAAAATGTTTTTTAATCTTGTGGCTTTGAATATACATAGAAAGTTGAAATTAAAATATTGTAAAAAAAAATCATTCTTTATTAGACAGATTAAAATAGAAAGTAGATTTTTTTTTTTAAACGGAGAACTATTTGTTTAGAGGAAAAAGATTTCCAAAAATTTTGACAAAAGATTAAAATAAAATTTGGTAAACATTTTTGGAGACAGAACACACAATTAGAACTCAAATAAAGAAAAAGATAGCAAGGAAAAAGTGTTACACGTGTTACGATTTCTATGGTTTGAGATTTGAATTACTAGTCATTTAATCGGAAATATAGGGTCATGTTTGGCAGAAGATTACCAGATTAATACGTACTTGATATATATACGCTTTAATCAGTGCGAGTTTATTAATTATTTTTAACTCAAATCAAATTTCATATAATCTTTGTTTTGTTAACGTTAATTAATACTCACTAAGCTGAACATACATAACCATAAACTACGTACGCAATTATATGACTAGCTCTTTCCCTAAGTTTTGATCAGTGTTTTAAAAGTGTTGGATACACCTCGGGTCTCGCCCTGAAGTGGGGCTCTATCAGAACGTACTAAGACTTAGAGGCGAAGTCACCTATTAGTCAAGGGTTCATTCGAATCTTCTTCGACGAAAAATTATATTATTTATACACGATTAAAATAATTTTTATGTATATATAGTAAATACTGAACACTCTACGACAAATTCATGTGTCTACTTTTTCAAATTTTAATCCCCTAAATCAAATTCTTAGCTCTGCCATTGCTGAGACTCATGAGTGGGACTTAGTTCTATGAAACTTACGCTCTAAGCGTCCGACTGTATGCTCTAACGCCCCGGGCTCTCGTCTGATGAATAATACGTAATAGTTTTTTCGTCTATAGAAATAAGGAGATTGAGAGTAACTCAAATAATAAGTTGTAGTATTGCATATTTACTATCTGGTGTCACGATTCAAAAACAGGGTCACGACTAAAAGACACTGAGACTTGACTAAACAACAAAAGAAACCTCAAAGAAGATAAATAGATAAATACTAATTAAGTAACCATAATCTCAAAATACAGTTCAAATCCCAAAATATGGTGTCACGAGTTCTATAGAGCATCTATCTAAATACAAAAAATGTATAGATACAACTTAATCTTTGAAAATAAACCAATACTACTAAATTAATGATAACATCCAAAGAAAATTCAAAGCTCTGAGTGTCACGCCTCGGGAGGATACCCTTGGCATGGCCAACACTCGGAGAACCATCGTTGATTCCCTAAGAGAACTATCTGGCCTCATCGTCACATCATACTCAACAGCGGATAAAATACTTAAGGAAAGACATCAATAGATAAATGAATCTCCTCTAAAACATAGTTTTCAATGATCAAGTTTGAAAATAAAATAACAATCAATAATCCTCCACTAGATATCTATGAAGGCTCTATCGATCAGTCTAGATGGTACCATGACAGGCCATAGCTACCCCAATCAAAAAAATAAATAAAATGTACTCAAATGAAAGATAAAATAGCTTCTCTGAATAGCAAGGAAGATTCACCAAATCTGAACGTAGAAATTTGGACCTCAACTATGCGCCTGTTGAAGTTCTCTATCACCTGATCTGCATCATTAACGATGTAAGTCCAAACGGACGTCAGTACATGGAATATACCGGTATGTAAAGTAGCACAAGGAAACAAGTAAAGCTCAACCCAACTTAACTCAACTCAAATCATCATCTCATGACTCAACTCAATATATATATATATGCAAGTTTAAAATAAATTATACTTTGAAAATAGATTCAGTGTTATCAAACTCAATTTAAAAACATAATACGCTAAATCAAGGTTTGCTTAGGAGTTTCTTTTAACCGACATCCAATCCCACCACCTTTAGTTTAGTGATGCACAACAAAGGCGACGTCGTTGCCACACTCGTCCTAAACTTGCCAAGGTGAAGGACGATCAACTCTCTCGCTTGGATCTAAAATAAATGTCCATCTTTTTGGGACATGAGTTGCCAGAGTTAAATGCACGACTATCCTACGTTGGCAACGTAATTTATGGGTTAGAGTAGTTATGTACTTGCTCTCATATCGATGCTCAATACTTTTCCCAAGACTAAATTATACTCATGTCAATCAACTCAAACTCATTTCATTGAATTTATCTCATCTCAACTCAACTCAGTTACTCATCAACTCAGCCAATCAGGAAAAATAAATCAGGCATGCAATCACGACTCAACTCAGACGGTCATTTAGACTCCACTCAATCATGCTCATCATGTAATAAAAGTAAGATGCTAATTAGATATGCAATTTTAATGCAATATGCTCCTCATACTCAATTATACTCAATTTACTCAACTCTGACAATCACAGTCGTGGACTCCATACGATCAAAGCAACAAAAGTCATATAGAATGATGCAATTCAAAGCTCATAGTAAAGAATGCAAGTTTTTATACCTCAAATCTCATGTAACCAACAAGTAACTTAATGACTCGTTCATAAATATGCATGAATACTCAAAATAATTATAAATAACTCAAAGATTAGTATCATATGATTTTTCATTATTCATTAATTATACATAACTAGACTCAACAATTGAAAGAGACGCGTGGATGGGCTTAGTCCTATGCTTTAGAAAGCCTTACATATCTGTAATTATGAAGAATGATCAACTCTTCAACGATCCTCAAGCTTGAACTCCAAACCCTCTCTTTTCTCCCTTATTCGATGCTCTCAAGATTTTCTAAGTCTTTTTGAGGAATAATAGACCTAGGGTACTGTTAATGGACTTAAATTAAGTCCAAAATATCGTAGGTTTTTATTAAAAAAAAGTAGGAAAAGACAAGAATGTTTCTCTTAAAACTGTCGAGTGGAACCTATGAAACCTTGTCTACAGTCAGTAGATCCACTTACAGGTCGTAAGTGTCCCCTCATAGATGGAAGGGTCCAAAAATCAAGTTACTTAAATTTGGACCAAGGACTTACGAAACCCTCTCCATGGGTCATATGTCGAGTTACGGGCCATCTGATCACTTATGACTTCAAGGTTCAGAAATCCTGGGTTCTGGGACTTCAACCTATGAAACCTTACTTATGGGTCATAATTAAATTAACTGGTTGTATGTTAACTCGTAAGTAAATTTTCCAGAAAAGTTGATTTTTGAGTCATTAGACTATGACCTTGATCTACGGGCTGTGGAATCTTATCTAGTCTGTAGACTATCTCGTACATGGGCCTCAAACTTCAACAAATTTGACCAAGTCATAGGAGTGACCTACGAGGCCTCATCTACGGGTCGTAGGTGACCTTCATAGTTTTCTCTAGTGACTTTTTTCAGTCATTTTTCTCAGTTTTCTCTAGGTCTCTACTCAGACTAGATACGATGAATTTAGAGGTGTTACATTATCTCCCCATTGGGATATTTCATCCTCGAATGAAGAGCAAATCTAGGAACCTAGTCAAGGCACAAATCCTATCATAGACTCTAACAATCAAACAATTCACAAATCACTCAAGCAAGCAAATCAGCAAGTAAACAATCAATAAATAAACCTAATCATCAATCGGACTCTAGGATGTGATTGTCATTCAAACTCAGAATATAAGGAAACTCAAGAATAGGAACGAATTATTACCATCAACTCTCTCATCATTAGTAGGCAGGAATTAATGCGGGTACCTAGCCTTCATATCGTCTTCAGCCTCCCAAGTAGCCTACTCTACAAATTGCTTTCTCTACAACACCTTGACAAATGCAATCTCTTTGTTCCTCAACTTTTGAACTTTTCAATCAAGGATTTGAGCAGGAATCTCCTCATAGCTCAAGATGTCCTTTACCTCTATACTCTCAACAGGCACAACCAACTTTGGATCTCCCAAACACTTCTTGAGCATGGAAATATAAAAGGTTGGATGGATGGCCGCTAACTCTGTTGGTAGCTCCAATTCATAAGCTGCATTACCCACTCTCCTTATAATATGGTAAGGACCAATGTACCTCGAACTTATCTTCCCTTTATTCCCAAATCGTATCACTCCCTTCATGGGTGACACTTTCAAATACATCCAATCATCGACCTCAAACTCTAAGTCTCTCCTCTTAACATTAGTGTAGGATTTCTGTCAGCTCTATTTAATCTTCAATCTTTCTCTTATGGTTTTCACCTTCTCCATGGATTGGTGAACCAAGTCTAGTCCAATCAACTCTTCCTCACCTACCTCGAATCAACCAATCGGTGATCTACATCTCCTCCTATAAAGTACTTTATATGGAGCCATCTAAATACTCGAGTGAAAACTATTTTTTTAGCCAAACTCAATCAGAGGCAAGTGGTTATCCCAATTACCTTTAAAGTCAATAACATAGGCTCTCAACATATCCTCCAAGGTTTGAATTGTGCGCTCTGCTTGACCATCAGTCTGAGGGTGAAAGGTTGTGCTAAGGTTCACCTTCGTACCCAAACCTTTATGGAGAAATCTCCAAAACTGAGCAGTGAATTGATCTCCTCTATTTGAGATGATAGACAGTAGAACTCCATGCAGTCTAAGAATCTATCTTATATACAATCAGGCATAATTCTTTGAAGTGTCAGTCGTCTTCACTGACAAGAAGTGAACACATTTAGTCATCCTGTCAACTATCACCCAAATCAAATTATGTTGTCTACAAGACCTCGGTAAACCTATGACGAAGTCCATGTTGATCATCTCTCACTTGTATTCTGGAATCTCAAAGTTCTGAGCTACTCCACATGACCTTTGATGCTCAACCTTAACTTGTTGGCAATTAGGGCACTAGGAAACAAACACAGCAACGTCTCTTTTCATTCCACTCCACCAATAAACCTCCCTCAAGTTGTGATACATCTTAGTTGAGCCGGATGGATAGAATATTTAGAGTTATGAGTTTCTGCCATGATTTTTTCTTGAATACAATCAACATATGGAACACACAATCTGCCTTGATGTCTCAATACTTCATCTCTCCCTTTAGCGAAATCCATCACTTTTTGCTTATGCACATCTGCTTTCAATTGTAGTAAGATAAGATCTTGGCCCTGATTCTCCTTCACCTCCACTAATAAAGATGATACAGATCCATTGTGCATAAGAACTTTGCCTTCACCAGATTCATCTATTTGAACTCTTAATCTTGTCAATCTATGGACCTCTCTAGCTAACTCTTTCTTCTCCTCTCCCATATAAGTAGTCCTCCCCATAGACAACCTGCTTAGGGCATCAATAACTACGTTAGCTTTACCTAGATGGTAGAAGATGCTCATGTCATAATCCTTGAGTAATTCAAGCCATTTTCTCTGCCTCAAATTAAACTCTTTCTGAGTGAAGTAATATTGTAGGCTTTATGGTCTGTGAATACATCAATATGTGCTCTATATAAGTAGTGGATCCATAGCTTGAGAGCGAACACCACTGCTTCCAATTCAAAGTCATATGTGGGATAATTCTTCTTATGCACTTTGAGTTATCTAGAAGCATAAGTAATAACTTTACCCTTTTGCATTAGTACGCATCCCAATCCCACTCTCAAGGCATCACAATAAATGATAAATCCATCAGTTCTTTCAGGCAAGGTCAACACTGGTGCAGTAGTCAACCTCATCTTCAACTCTTGGAAACTTCTCTCACACTCATCGAACCATTGAAATTTGACCTTTTTCTGAGTCAGTCTAATTAATGATGTGGGTATGGAAGAGAACCCATCAATAAATTATTAATAGTGACCAGCCAAACCTAGAAAACTTCTTATTTCAGTCGAAGAGGTTGTTCTGGGTTAGTTCTTAACCACCTCAATCTTTTGAGTATCCACTTGTATACTATCGCTCGAAACTATATAGCCTAGGAATGTCATAGATTTGAGTTAAAACTCACACTTCAAAAATTTTGCATACAACTCATTGTCCCTAAGCATCTGTAAAACAATCTTGAGGTGATTAGTATGCTCCTCCTCATCTTTGGAATACACCAAAAAATCATCGATGAATACAATTACGAACATATCAAGGTACTGTCTGAATACTCTATTCATCAAATCCATGAAGGTTGCAGGTGCATTTGTCAACCTAAAGGACATTATTAAGAACTCAAAGTGACCATATCAAGTTTTAAAAACTGTCTTTGGGATGTCACATTCTCTCACTTTCAACTGGTGATAGCCTTATATAAGGTCTATCTTGGAGAAAATGGTGGCACCGTGAAGTTGGTCAAACAAGTCATCGATCCTCAAAAAAGGATACTTATTCTTGATTATCACCTTATTCAACTGGTGGTAGTCAATATACATTCTAAGGAAACCATTCTTATTTCGCACAAATAGGATTGGAGCACCCCATGGCGAGACACTCGGCCTAATAAATAAATCTCTCAACTACTCCTTCAACTCTTTCAACTTAGCAGGGGCCATTCTATACGGCAAAATAGAGATATATTGAGTATCAAGGAGGACATCAATTCCAAAGTCAATATCCCTATCATGAGGGACTCCAAGAAGATCATTAGAAAACACTTCAGGAAACTCATTCACAATTGGGACAAACTCAAGAATAGGAGGCTCGATATCATCAGACTTAACTCGCACAAGGTAGTAGATACATACCTTAGAAATTAGCTTTCTAGCCTTAAAGTAGGAAATAAACTTACCCTTAGGCGTAATAGAATCTCCCTTTCACTTTATAAGAGGTTCATTCGGAAACTGAAATTTGATAGTCCGGTAACTACAGTCAATAGAGGCATAACGGGCGTGAAGTCAGTCTATGCCAAGGATCACATCAAAATCAATCATCTCTAACTTAATCAAATCAGCAAGAGTATCCCTATGATGGATGGACACTACACAATCTCTATAAATTCTCTTGGCTAGAATAGACTCACCAACAGGAGTAGAAATAGAAAAAAGCTCAAGCAAGCACTTAGGAAGAATCTCAAATTTACTAGCCACATATGGTGTCACGGAAGACTGAGTTGCACCTGGATCAAGCAATGTATAACAATCAAAAGTGAAGACTCAAAGCATACCCGTCATAACATTTGGTGTAACTTTTTGGTCCTATCGATTCCCCATCGCATACAAACGGTTTATTCCACCAGCTGTCTCTGGTGCAACACCTCTCTGATTACCTTTGGCCGGTCGTGCTGTAGTAGAAGACTGGGTCTTATTTCCCCACATCAGACACTAGATCTTAAAATGACCTATCTGGACACACTTATAACAATTATTCCCTCCCTCTCTACATTCTCCCAGATGCATCCTATCACATCTTCCACAAGGGGGTTTTTCTCTCGAACCAAGGGTCACACTAGCCTGAGACTGGGGACCCTAGGATCTGGAGTTCTACTGACCTTGGGACTTCTAGTCATACTTATTTCTCGGGGTTGGTGCATTGGCTGAGGATGGTACATAGTTGTTAGATCTCCTCTCGAAGTAAGACTGGTTGCCCTTGCTCTGCTTAGGCTGATTAGATTCAGACCCTACTGACTTGGCCTCCTTACTCAGGTGCTCCTCTCTATCTTTCTTCTTATATTCCTCAATTTGTAATGCATAAACCATAACCCTAGAATTATCCATGCCTGGGATCAACAATGTTACTTTGCACTCCTTCCTCACATGTTTACCCAAGCTAGACACGAACTTTCTCATTCTTACTCTCATGTCCTGAACCATTTCTAGGACATACCTGGATAGCTGAATGAACTTGAGGTTGTACTTTTTGACAATCAACCCCTCATGTTTCAAGTTCACTAACAATTAAATCTTCACCTCTCTCAAATTCTAGGGAAAGAACTGGTCAAGGAAGACACTCTCAAATTTGCTCCACTCAGTCGACTCAACATTCTCACCTCGACCCTCTTCC
Organism: Solanum aculeatissimum; assembly: GCA_038996855.1. Taxonomy (NCBI): domain Eukaryota; kingdom Viridiplantae; phylum Streptophyta; class Magnoliopsida; order Solanales; family Solanaceae; genus Solanum; species Solanum aculeatissimum. The sequence continues at coordinate 38,564 of JBCEWC010000090.1, read as the reverse complement.
CACTGATTGTACCAAATATTTGTCACGTCTTTGAGTTAATAGGTAGCAAGCTTAACTCCCTCAGTCTCGATCGCAGCAGTTGGCTCTTGGGAGCTAGAACTAGGAGCCTGTGAACTATGATTCCCACTCTGAGCAGCTACCAATTGGGTGAGCATAGTAATAGCTTAATTTGAAGTCAGCCTTTGTAGTAGAAGCAAATGGAGCAGTAGGTGCCTGTGGAACTCCGTTGACTCTGGCTAGTCGATCCCGACCACTTGTCTACATCTGAGAGGGAACCTCTGGTGGGGGATTCTCAGCATTGCTAGCTAAAACATCTCTTTAGGTGGCGGTACACTTAGGAGGCATGATCTTGAAACACGTAATACATGAATTAGAAAATAGTTTTCGTAGAGTTAAATTCTATCTAACGAACTCAGAAAACAAAAAAATTGTAACCATTCTTAATGTCCTATAGCCTCCTCTTTATAAAGTGTGATGCATAACACAAACCTCAGCGAGGATGCTGAGTCCCTACGGGTAGTGAATGTAGGGACGGTGATACGTAACGCTTGGCTCACTTAGGCAAATCCTATATTGGATAAAAGAGGGAGAGTCCTGGGCTATTTAAGTAAATGATTGGTCTATATACGGTGAGGCGCCTTTTGAGGTAAGCCCAAAGGAACAAATCCGCGATGGGTTTGGCCTAAAAATGGATAATACTTCATAGTATTGGGCCAGGTCATTACAGTGAGCCTTACCACTGGAATTGAGAACACCAACTACATGAAAAATCAATTTCCTCGAGGCAAACCCTAACTGGAATCTGAGGAGGGAAAAAATAGGGATGAGTAAAAATAATATATAACTAGTAGGTTTGATCGACTGGGTATTAAAAATTAAGCAAACTATGTAATAAACTAAGGACGCTTTCAACTGCACATAAACAAATCCAGTCCGACATCGATGTTAAAAATTTATATAGAGCAGCACGAATAAAAGTAAATACATAGTTCGAAATAATGAAGAAGGCTAATATCAAGCAATATAGTAGATATAATGTATGCAACAGACTGCATGATTGATGCTGGTGGAATCAAGACTATTGCACAACATTTAGTATACACCCCCGTCGAACAATGACTCTATAGACTAAGGGACCCGAGGGTCTCGTAATCATATACCTCAGACATAATCCCAATAAATACATTGCCTTGACACTCATACATGGTCAAAGATTTTTTAAAATGTCACATTTTCTATCAAAAAGGCAATTCATCATAACCAGTTTCCAAGGTACAAATGCATGAGAATGAGTACAAACATAATCTATAGATAGTGAGAAATTCATATATAAATATGTGATAAAGTCTCAATCACGCAATCGTAAAGAAAGTTTTCCCGTCTAATTCTCAACAAGAAACATACGACAAGTCATAATTCAACTTAGGAACTCATTTCTCGGTATAAGGCATGCCTCAACATAATCTCATAACAACCCATCATAATTATCAATTTATTCATGAGTGTCTCAATAGTATCAATTACGAAATAAGAAAGGTCACAACTACAAGTATTTATTAATTTCACGAATAAATATGGAACCAAGTATAATTACTTCACAAATATTTACAATATCACATCCAAGCAACATGTCCCCTCCCATAATCTAACACATATGAATACTCAATTACCCAACCCTAAGTTCAAGAAGGGTTAACCAAACCTACCTCAAGGTCGAACCACACATGAATGCTTCATACGGACAAATGAAACATGAATTTAACTACCAAAATGTCGACCTACTATCAAAAATAGAATATACACATCATAAGGAAACTATTTTACTCATTTTACAATATTAAGAAACTGAGGGCAAAATCGTCCAAAAATCAATAAATTCGAAAAATGTCAAATTTGAAAATAGAGGTTAGAATGAAATTTTACTAGTTATTAGGAATTCATAGTTGAAAAACTCATAAAAATAATGTTGCAAATGAGTTAAATATTATAAATAAATGCTTAAGTTCAAATTCCATGAAAGCCTCCCAAAGATCAAGTGAAAACTAAGGAAATTAAGTTGAAATCACCAAATATTGATGGAAAGTGAAAGTATTAGGTTGAAAATCACTTACCTAATGAGTTCCTTGAAATTCTCTTTGAATATCACCCCTCAAAGCTCTAATATGTTGAAAACGGTGAAAATAGAATATTTTTTTTGGTATCAGTCCTAATAACCCACCCTCAGATGTCGCAAAAAGCGACACCTAAACAAAAGGAGGGGTTTGCTTTAGTGGAACCTGATTCGTTTTAGCAAACCCCACATCCCTTCGTTATAGCAGGTCCTGGTCCGCTTAAGCAAACCCCACCTAAATAAGGGTGATCTCTTTAGCGGGAACCTGATCCGCTTAAGTGAGACCTCCAAGCACCAAATATCAAATATTTGGGGAAATTAGCTAAGTTTCTTATCAAACTCTCAAAAGTCATTCGAAACCCTTTTTACACAATCTATATATGTCATCCTACAAAATTTAACGTTCCGAACTCAATGGAACCATCGAAAATTGAATCTGAGATCTCCTTGATCCAAGATTCGATAAAGCACAACTAAATTAGTTGAAACTCAAAAATACCAAAATGTCCTTGGGACTTCTAAAAAACATGACAATGTCTCTCCCATGCCTAAAATCACCTTTCGAATCCAACAGAATTATCAGAAACCCAATTCGAGTATCCGAACTTAAAATATTGATCAAAGTCAAACTTGACACATTCAAAGCTCAATTTTCCAATTTCAAACCTCAGATCCACAAAATGACCTCAATTTCGAAAATAAAGGCACTTCTAGACTAATTTAAACATTCCAGAATCAATGGAACTCTCAAAATTTTATTTTGAGACTCAAAACTCTAAATGATTCGGAAATTCACTTTTAACCATCTTAAACCTTTAAAACTTTTATACCTGCATACTTCTCAACTATGTTTTATTTTTTTCAAAACCAAAAGCATAAACTGATGAAATAACTCCTTAGAAAGTTAATGGGAGGGGTAAAATAGTAATTTTTTAAGAATTTCTAAAAATGAATGTTATGGTCATTACATCATCCACCACTAAAAACAATGTTAATCCTCAAACATAAGATAAAGAAAAAGTACCTGGGACCTAAAAAAGTTGGGGATATCTGACACACATATTTGACTCCGTCTCATACCTCGACAGGCCAATGTCGCCACTGAACCTTAAATAAAGCGATCTCCTTAATTATAAGTCTCCTAACCTATATGTCAAGTATAGCCACTGGCTCTTCATTATATGTCAAATTCAGACCTAACTCTACTAAATCATAAAAAATCACATGGGACTCATTCGGTATGTATATGCAAAACATGGAGACATGAAAAACAGTATGAACCCCTGATAGCTTAGGTGGCAAAGCCAACTCATAAGTCATCCCACCCAATCTCTTCAAAATCTCAAATGGGCCAATAAACCTCGGGCTAAGCTTTCTCTTTATCTAAATCTCATCACACCCTTCATGGGTGATACTTTTCGACACCTGATCACCCACCATAAACTCCAAAGGTTGGATCCTCCTGTCAGTATATCTCTTCTGCGACTCTGAGCTATCAACAATCAGCTCTGAATTAGGTGAACCCTCTCCATATCATCTCTAAGAAAATTGACGCCTAAGTTACCCTCTAAAATAAAATCAAACCACTCAATAGAAGATCAATATCTACAACCATACAATAGCTCAATTGATGTCATTTGGATGCTAAAGTGGTAACTATTGTTGTATGCAAACTCCGCCAATGATAGATGTTGATCTAAACGAGCCTTAAAGTCTATCACACAAGCCCAAAACATATCCTCTAGCACATGTATAGTCCTCTCAGACTGTCCATCAGTCAAGGGGTAAAAGGATGAACTCAAATCCAATTTGATACCCAACCCATACCATAAGGACTTCTAGAAGTAAGAAGTGAACCTCGAACCTCGATATGACAAGATAGAGGTAGGCATCCCACAACCTAACATTCTCATGGATATAGATCTTAGCCAACTACTTCGTACTGTAACTAGTCTCACTAAATTAAATGAACCGCTTTGGTTAATTTATCTGCAATCACCCAAACTTAGTAAAACTTAGACAATGTTACGGATAATCTAGTCACAAAGTCCATGGTAATACATTTTCACTTTCACTTGAGAATAGATATCCTCTACATTGAACCTCCTCGTCTTTGATGCTTATATTTCATCTGTTGACAATTCAAACACTTAGCCACGAACTCCATAATGTCCCTTTTCATCCCATCTCACTAATAATATTGCTTCAAAATATGGAATATATTGGTCACTCTTGGGTGAATGGAATACTTGGGCACACCCAATCATACACACCCAATCACCTACTTTAGGCACACAAATATGCCCATTGATTCTTAAAACACCCTATCAGTCAAGAGAGGCCGATTTAGCTTCACCCCTCAATGCCTTGTACCAAATCATACATTGCTTATCATCCTTAATCTACTGAGTGCAGATTTAGTCCATTAAGGAAGATCTAGCCTCAACAAAGGCCAATACACTGTGAGGTGGAGAAATATCAAGTTGGGTCAACTGACGAGCTAGGGACTAAATCTCTAAGGACAATGGCCTCTTCTCCACCCTCAGGAAATCCAAGCTATCCATAGTAGAAATATTCTGGCTCAAAGCATCAGCTACTACGTTGGCTTTACACGGATGATATGGAATGGTAATATCATAATCCTTCAATAGATCCAACTACCTACACTGCCTTAAGTTGAAATTTGGCTGAGAAAAGATATATTTGAGGTCATGATGATCGATAAATATCTCATAATGTACCCCATACAGATAGTGTCTCCACAACTTTAACATAAATACCACGACCACCAACTCTATATCGTGGGTGGGGTAGTTCTTCTCATGAACCTTTAATTGACATGAAGCAGGTGTTATAACTCTCCCCTTTTACATCAATACACCAGCTAAACTGTAAGGAATAAGCTTTGAAAAACCTTTATGATACTTAAAAAGTGATTTTCTTCGGTTTTTGTCCAAGGTGCCCTTCCAAGGACACCTTCACGGCTCATGAAGGCCTTCACGGACAGCGAAGGTGATTGTGGAGGTGGCCTGGGCATTTTGGAAGCTTTCCGAGCCAAGTGACCCTCCGTGGATCACTTCACGACTTGTGGACCTCTCCACTGGCCGTGAAAGTGATCGTAGAAGGGGTTTTCGCCTTGGACTCCACTAATTAGATAATGTGAGCCACCACGGACACCACCACGGCTCATAGGAGCCACCATAAACCGTGGTGTGGTCTGTGGTGGGGGTCCTTAGGCATTTTTGCCTTGAGAAATCACCGTCTTATATCTTGGGACCTATTCACGAAAACCACCACGGACCGTGAAGGGCTTTACGGTCCATGTCGCCTACCATGCAGATGTCCAACTCGATTTTTAATTCCATATCAATAAGGGATCTTTGGTAATTTAGTTCACTTTCAAGGTCTTTTATGACTTTTATGCCTATCCTAAGACCCCTAAATCAAACCTTAGTCATTCAATTCACTTCATTTTCAAAATTCCCAACACTTAAACTTTAGAATTCAAGTTCCTAAAACTCCTTTCAAGTCAAGCTTTGAAGATTCAAGCTAAGGGATTCAAGGGTGCTTCAAGCTCAAGTCTAGTTCATCTTAATCTTCCTAATTTCTTCAAGGTATATGTGGTTTCATTCATGATTTCCTTCCAATCATGAAGACTCAAAATCTATTTCTTCAAATTCATAATTTCTAAGTATGATTTACAAGTGAGTTTTATGATTTAGCTTCAAATTGATGAAATTATGATATGGGTCGTCATCAATTATTGATTTTAACATGAATTAAGTCTTATTGTTTTGATTTACATTGATTTTATGAAATTTGAATTTGCATGTCCTTTTTAATTATAAATTTATGTATGGGTAATTTCAAATATGATTCAATTGTTGATTTCTTCATGGATTATGAATGTTTTCATCTCATTATCTTATTTTAAGTATGAATTTCAAGTACTTATGATATTCTCTCATTCTTCATGACACAAACATGCATGAACAAGGCTTTTTATGAAATTTATGATGTGGGTCATTGCCCAATTATGATTATGATTATGATTATGATTATGATTTCAAGACAAATATGGTTATGACATGAAATGTGATCACATGATATTTATAATATGGATTTAAGCGATTATGGGTGTGTATACACTATCATGTACAAGTATGAATGAGCTATTCCTATGCATGTAATCATGAATTGAAGTATGGTTTGACTTTCAAACCCAAGTATGCTTGGTTATGAAGTATGATTTGACCTTTAAGACCAAGTATGCATGATTATGATTTAAAATGACTTATGATCCTATTTCAAGCAAATATATGTGTATATATTCCTGTGAGATGATGACTATGCACTGAATGATATTGGAGGTGGGCGACTATCCCTAAGGGTCCTTATATAAAGCCTACATTTCTCATAATTATGTGTCACCGTAGGTTTATGTTTATGCCCCTTTAAGTGATGATGATGATGTATGTATGTATGTACCACCACTCAGCGAAATGGGAAAGACCCATAAGGTGGGGTATAGGCTACCTTTGGCAAGTAGTCTATTTTTTCTCCGATGTAAAGGCCATATCAGGATTTCATGTAATAGCTCGCATGGTCTTATATGTCGGTTGAGGTCCCGTCCCCGCTATGTTTCTGTATTATGGCATTCATGCATGATGTTTTAAGGTATATTATTATAATATTCTTTCTTGTAGACTTCTTTCTATATATGTGACCTTATCATCTAACATTGAAATACAGGTTATCATGTTCATATACATTGCATGCCATCATACTTAGTACATTCAAATATACTAATGCATACTTTTTGCCTACATGATCTAACCATGTAGGGACTGGTGACTTTTCTCGTCCACCTCTTTATGGCTAGATTAAATTTGTGGAAGTTTACTTGTGGTGAGTCCTTTATTCCAAGGACAAGACCCACCTCATATCTACCTATGCTATGTTATGATTATCTTATGTCTTTTACTTTGAGAATGAGCCCGGGACATGTCTTGGACCCCGTCCTTTCTATGAATTAGAGCCATTATTAGACGTCATGAAACTCTATATACGAGCTTGCTATATCTGATGCTTATGGAGGTTATTCTTATGTCTTATTTATGTTGATGTTGTTATAATGAGTTGATGAAATTCCTAAGTCCCTACTACCATAGCTTGAGTCCTATGAATCCCGTCCCTAGACTTGTTTGTTGTTGAATGTGTGATAGCAAGTCCTATGTTTCTTATCTCCTTAGTTTGAGTCTCAAATTCTCATCCATTCGACTTAATTGTTGAAGATTGTGTGACAATAAGTCCCATGCCCCTTATCGCATAGCTTGAGTCCAAGGACCCCTATCCCCTAGTACAACTTATTAATGTTTGAATTGCACTTCCGAACCAATGATGTGTCAATGGATGCTATAAGGCTTGTTTGGGTTATCCTGGGGTTTCCATTCTTCTTATCACTCCTAGGCCCTAGGCTTAGGTCGTTACACAAACCTACACCAAGTGCATCACAGTAAACCACAAAGGTACACCCTCTATGGGCAATGCTAGAATAGGTGTTTAAGTTAATAACTCCTTGAGCTTTTGAAAGCTCGCCTCACACTCCTCGGTCCACTAAGATGGTACATCTTTATGGGTGATTCAAGTCAACAGAGCTGAAATGATAGAGAGTCCCTGAACAAATCTCTGGTAATACTCTACCAAACCAATAAAACTTTTAATCTCCATCATAGAAGTAGGTCTCACCCAATCCCACACGACTGTCACCTTCGCTGAATCTACCATGATACTATCCTTCATCACTACATTTCCCAAGAAACATACAGAGTTAAGACAAGATTTACACTTAGAGAATTTAGCATATAACTTTTTTTCTCTAAATCTCTAAAGTAGAGTCCTCAAGTGTTGAATGTGATCCGCTTCATTCCTAGAATAAACCAGGATGCCATCAATAAATACGATCACAAAGGAATCCAAATAAGAATTGAGTACCTAGTTCATCAACTCCATGAAAGTTGCTAGGACATTGGTCAGCCCAAATGGCATAACCATAAACTTGTAGTACCCATAACGAGTCCTAAAAGTGGTCTTTGGGATGTCAGACTCCCAAACTCTCAACTGATAATAGCCTATTGGAGAACCCCGAAGCATCCTGCAATTAATCAAATAAATCATCTATCTGTGGAAGGGGGTGCTTGTTCTTGATGGTGACTGTATTAAATTGGTGATAATCAATACATACAGAATTATCCTTCTTCTTCAGAAATAACACTGGAGTGCCCCATGGTGAAATACTAGGTCTAATAAAGCCTTTCTTAAGCAAATCCTCCAATTGTTCCTTAAGCTCCTTCAATTTAGCTGGAGCCATCCTGTAGAGAGATATGGAGATGGGCTTGGTGCCCGACTCTAAATCAATAGCAAAGTCAATATCTCGATCTAGAGGAACACCAAGAAAGTTTGTCGAAAATACATCCATGAACTCTTTCACCACCTTTATGGACTCCAAGTAAGGTGGATTCTTAGAACAATCCCGCACATAATCCAAATAAGATAAATAACCCCTATCCATCAAATGTCAAACACGAACATAAGAGATCACCCTTATGGGGTATAAGCTAGGAGTACCTATCCATACTAGCTGAGGCAAACTCGAATGTGCTAAGGTAACAATCTTGGAATACCAATCAAGGATTGCATGTTGAGGTGATACCCATTTTATGCCCAATATGACATCGAAATTGACCATGTCTAAGAGAATCAAATTATCCTGGATCACCCTACATAAAAACACCATTATACAACTTCGATATACGTGATCTACCACTAAGGACTCACCCATTGAGGTGAAAACATAAATAGGCACATCAAGAGTCTCAAATATACCATCGATATCCAAAGCAAAATAGGTTGATATATATGAATAAGTAGGTCCCGGATCAAATAATATTGAAGGTCCACACTGATAGACCAGAATAATACATGCGATCACTGCATCAGAGGTCTCTTCCTCATCCCTACCCGGAATAACATAACATACCCTATGCTCTCTACTATCCTATGATCCATCGCGAGCACCACCCTGAGCTCCACCCCTAGTACCACCCCTAGCACTCTAAGAGGCACCTCTAGTTGCTGGAGATAGAGTAGACCGAGTCGTCTATGTCCTTAATGAAATAGAAGCAGGAACATGTCTAGGGTAATCGTTTGGCCTAATGGCAAAACTCATCACACACATAACAACCACAAGGACCTGAACCCTGGGAAGAATAGCCTGAAGAACCTTTACGCCCCTTGAACCTAATGAGCTCCCGTATACAACTCAGTGAGGCCTAGACCTACTTGCACCTTGGTGCCCTAAATAGATGCCTATACTAGCTTACCTTGATAGCCTCGAGTGCCCTAGCCCCGATGATCTCTGCCTCTGGGTGCATAAATACCAAACTGACCATGGTCGCAAGCTTAATACCCTCTACCTTCTTGTATGGTCAATAATGCTCAAAAAGGAACCGCCAGATAACACAAGAAAAGTTATGGCCTCCTGAAGATGACCAACACACACCTTCACTACCTTGTAAATCCTCTCAAACTCAGTACATACCATAATGGGATAGCTCATAAAGCGTGCCTCATAAACGCTAAAATTATAACCTTGATCTAGCTTATCAAACTCATCTCAATGTTAATCACGCAAGTTGTAAGGTACAAACCTCTCAAGGAATAACTCTGTAACTGCTCCCAGACCATTATACGAGTACCTGCTATCCTGCATGCATAGATTGACCTCCATTACTCCCTAGCCATACCAATGAACTGATAAGATGTGTATGTCACTCCATGAAGGCCTCTAAGATGCCTAAATTATACAATCGATCTAGAAACTCTATAAAGATTTCATGAGCTCTATATCCCGATGTACCATCAAACCTAGATGGAGCTAATCTAAAAAATCTCTCGAAGCTCTTCTGCTCAAAAAGTGACATAGCAGCAATAGCAAAAATTGGTGGGGCTAGAAATGTTGGTAATGCAATAAAGAGCACTAAAAATGATCTTGTGGCCTAAAATCCAAAACCAGGTCCCTGAATTGGCTGAGAGAGATCAACAAGCATGGGAGGAGCTAAAGTACTAAAAGAACACCAGCTGTAAGGGTACCCTCCAACCTCACCAATAGTCAAACTAGTAACTCATGTAGTACCAGTGTAGTATCTGGAGTTGTAAGGATAGAACTAAATCCTTGGGATTCCTCTCGGGCTGCTCCTCAAGCTCAAGCATGGGCTAAACAATAGGCTTCGACTCAATAGTAGGCTCTGGTGAGGCCTTTATAACTTGTCCTTAAATTGGTGTTGCCCCTCTAACATGGCCACAACCTTGGCTTCTAACTCTCTCATGACACCAACATCAGCTTCGAACTGGGCCTTCGACAGCAAGTACCAACCCTCCATTTGCACCTATAGTTATAGCCCTCAGTATCTGTGCAGGAAAAATGGATTAGAGATATTCAAATATTATGATATGGGAGAAATGCATGAAAGGAACCTTAAAAGAAGTTTGTCCTAACAAGCATCTTATAGCCTCTCAAAGATAGATATGGATGTCTATGTATCAATCTGCGAGACTCTACTAGACACCCTGCTCTTTAACTTGTGAGACCAACAAATCTAGAGATCTGATACTAACTTTGTAATGATCCCAAAATGGGGTCATGAGTAAAAGATACTGAAACTTGAGTAAACAACAAAAGAAACTTTAAAGAAGATAAATAGATTAATACTTAAGTAAGTAGCCATAATCTCAAAATATAGATCAAATTTTAAAATTTGGTGTCACGAGTTCTAAAGAGCATTTACCAAATTAGGAAAATTTGTAGATATAACTTAGTCTTCAAAAATAAACCAAGACTAAACTAACGATAGCATCCAATAGAAACTCAAAGCCCTGAGCCTCACCATTGAAACTGAGAAGACCAATTGCACGAATAATTAATTATCTCGGGGGAAAACCCTGACTGAAATTTGTGGAGTAGAAAAAAGTCAGGGTAAGTACAAATAATATATACCCAGTAGGTTTGATCGATTGAGTATTAAAAATAATTAAGCAAACTATGTAATAAACTAAGGATGCTTCCACCTACACATAGAAAAACCTAATCCAGCATCAGTACCACAAATTTATATAGAGAAGCATGAACAAAGGTAAATACATAGACTACAATAATGAATAAGGCAATATCAAGAAGTATAGTACTTTCAATGTATGCAATGCAATACATGATTGATGCTGGTGGAATCAAGACTTTCGACAACCTTTGGTATACACCACCGTCGAACAACGACTCCATAGACTAAGGGTACCCAAGAGGTCTCGCAGATCATATATCTCACACACAATCCCAATATATCCATCACCTTGCCACCCATACATTGTCAAGAGTTTTCAAAGTGTTACATTTTCTGTCAGAAAGACAATTCGTCATAGCCAGTTTCCAAGGTACAAATGTGTGAGAATGAGTAAAATCACAATCTATAGATAGTTAGAAGTTCATATATAAATAAGTGATAAAGTCTGAATAGCTCAAAAGAAAGGTTCCCTGTTTAATTCCCAAAAAGAAACATATAACACAAGTCATAATTCAACTTAAGAACTCATTTCTCGATATAATGCATGCCACAACATAATCTCATCACAATTCTCAATTTATTTATGAGTGTCTTAATAGTATCAATTACGAAATAAGGGAGACCACAACCACAAGTATTCATTAATTTCAACAATAGATATGGTAACAAGTATAACTACTTCACAAATATTTACAATATCATATCCAAGCATCATGTAATAACCCCATCCATAATCTAACACATATGAATACTCAATTATGCAACTCGAATCCCAAGAAGGGTTAGCCAAAAACCTACCTCAGGGTTGATTGGTTGAACCATACACGAACACTTCAATTAGACGAGCAAAACACGAATTCAACTCCCAAAATGTTGATCCACTATAAAAATAGAATAATCACACCATAAGGAGTCTATCCATACCTATTTTGCAATAATTAGGAATCAAGGATAAAATTGTCCGAAAATTAATAAATTTGAAAAAGGTCAAATTTGAAAATTGAGGTTAGAATTAGGTTATGCTAGTTATTAGGGACTCATAGTTGAAAAATACATAAAAATAGTGTTAAAAATGAGTTAGAAATAATAAAAAATGCTTACGTTCAAATTCCATGAGAGTTTCCAAAAAATCAAGTTAAAAACTAAGAAAATTAAGTTGAAATCAACAAATATTGATGGAAAGTGAAGATATTAGGTTGAAAATCACTTACCTGATGAGTTCCTTGAAAATTCCCTTTGGAAATCGTCCCTTAAAACTCCAATTTTTGAAAATGGTGAAAATTTGGTGTTTTCTCCGATATCAGTCCCCAGAACCCACCCTTAGACGTCGCAAAAGTGACACGCAAACAAAAGGTGGGGTTCGCTTTAGCAAACTCCACGCTTAAGTGAACCCCGCCCAAATAGGGGTGGTCGCTTTAGTGGAACCTAGTTTGCTTAAACGAGACTTGTAAGCACTAGATATCAATGATTTGGAAAAAATTAGCTAAATCTTCTATCAACTCTCGAAATTTGTTCGAAACCCCGTTAGCATAACCGATATATGATACCATATAAAATTTGAGTCTCAAGACTCAAAGGAACCATCAAAATTGAATCTGGGGTCTCCTTAATCCGGGACCCGATAAAACAAAACAAAACTAGTCGAAACTCAAAAAGATCAAAATGACCTCGGGACTTTTGAAAAACTTGATGATGCCTCTTTGACGCCTAAAATCACCTCTGGATCTAACGAAATCATCAGAAATTCAATCCGAGCATCCGAACTCAAAATGTTGACCAAAGTCAAACTTGACACATTTAAAGCCAAACTTTTCAATTTCAGACCTCGAATCTACAAAATGGCCTCAATTCCAAAAATGAAGGCACTTCCAAACTATTTTGATATTTCAAAACTGATAGTACTTTCGAAATTTCGTTCCGAGACTCAAATTTCAAATATTACCAAAATTCACTTTTAACTATCTTAAACCTTTAAAACTCTAACACTTGCATATTTCTCAAAAAAAAATTTCAAAACCAACAACGTAAACTGGTGAAATAACACCTTAGAAAGTTAACGAGAGGGGTAAAATAATAATTTCTTGAGGATTTCTAAAAATGATTGTTAAGATCATTACATCTGGTAATACTGTGGGGGTGATTATTATTTTATATTTCTTTAAAAAACATAACAAAAATTTTTAGTTGTGACAGTGTGTTTTACATGGAAGGAGAGGAGCCAACATGTATTCTAGAGGAAGAGCAGTAGTATAGATGAAGTGTTAAAACGCATTGCTCAGGAGATTTACTTCATGGTTCACATGAAACCTCAAAATAGGCAATATATACAAATTTTAGATGTTATCCATAATCTGTACTGATAGAGGAAGAATTAGGATATTGTCTTTCGATACTTGAGCTGTATTTCTTACGTGCTAATAAAATCTTTAATTTATCAAAGGAAAAAAGCATAGCTTGGTCTCCATATTTTTATCATATGTCTTTAAATTATTATATTTTATTATTTTTTAATTTGAAAGTAATTTTATTTTTATTCATGATGGAGTAATATTTTTATTATAATACTAATAAGATTTATTGACTATTTTCTTTTAGGAAGAAAAATTGCATAGTATAATACTGATATATTTTTAGAAATAATGACTTTTTTTTATAATTTGAAAGTTAATATATTAGGATTAATTTTTATCTCATAATAATTTATATATCATTATATTATTTATACTTGTAAAATCATGTAAGAAATTTTTATTTTCTATGAGTTTTCTTAATCATATTTTTAATTATTCATAATTTTGTGTTATTATTTTATTTTACTACATTATAAATTAAAATTTTAAAGATTCATGAAACTTACATCACATGTCTCGAGATTTGCATCTCACTCGTACTAAGCAAAATGTCTCACCTCACACTATCGTTATTTAAAATGCCAATTTTAATTGGTAAAGTTATTGATCTAATTAATTAAACTTTATTGTCACTAAAAAAGAAAAGAGAAACATAACTTGTTTTTATAGAATTTGTAATCTTTCAACGATGTCACTTTATGTATATTTAAGGTCCCATTAAAAGCACGAAGAAAAAGTTGGAAATCACACTTGGAGATAGTTGAATATCTTTGAACCTAAATCTCCAACCCCTCCCCACATGAAATGTTTGATAATAATTTCTCTTAACCATATGAAGAAATTAAAGTACTGATAGGGTTGGCACTAGGGGTGTCAATAAATCGAATTGGTTTAAATTTTTTAAATATTAAATTAAATTATTTGTATTAAATTTTTAAATATATAAATTAAATTAAATTAATAAAATTTTGGATATTTCAATCTTGATTTTTTTTAATTTTAGGTTTTCGTTTTTTGGATTTTTTGAAAAAATATTCATAAAAACATATAATTAAAAATTTGTGCTTCAAATATTCTTTAGTCTTACCAAATATAAATATTTAAGGTATTTCTTAAAAAATAACATAAAATATGATATGGATAATGAAAATAAAATATTCAACAAAAAATAATAATGAGATCACACATAATAAAAATGATCATAATTTTAAAGTACTAAATTAGGCTAAAATAAATCATAATAAAAATAATCATAATTTTAAAGTATTAAGTCATGCTAAAATAAGTATAATAAGTACTTAATAATTACATGAGTAAACATTAAAGAAAAAATAAAATTGGATTATGTAATTTAATTGTTTAAACCAATGTAAAACCAAAGAACAAATATTCATCATTATTGTCATTCTTAGTGTTGAAATAATTTTTTTTCCTAGCGTTCTTATTGATTTGATTTTTGATTTGAACTTTATTAGCATCACTAATACGGAAGATCTTTAATTAATATTTTATAAAATTTAAATATACTTTTGTTTTATTACCATTTATAACAATAGAGATGACAATAGTTTAATAAAATAAGGGGTCGTTTGGTGTGATGGCCAAGGGAAGCTCATCCAGGGATAATTTTTTAGTGGTCTTTAATTGTTTGTTTGGTTGCACATGGTGGGATAACTTATCTCAGGATTAACAATTAGTACTGGGATAAGTTATCCCCTCCTGGGGTGGAATAATAATCCCATCAGGATAATTTATCCTAGGATAAGCTACGTGAAATAACAAAAATACCCCCTTTGAACTCTGTTTTATACACCAATTTTATATTTTATGTATATTAACATATTTTTTTAATAATATTTATAATAATATTCACTATCTTAATTAATTATTATTTTTATATGTTTTTTGTTAAAAAATTATATTTTGTAAATACAATTTCTATTTATGAATATATTATAAGTTGAATTTATTTGTCTAATACTTATATTTATTTATATTTTGATTTCTCTTAAAATGTTCACTCCACTACTAAATTATATATTTTAAATTAAATAGTTTATTACTCACTTAAAAATGATATTTTATATATCAATTAAAATGTAAATTATTTTAATAATTATTTTTTTTGACTTAAAATAGAAGTTTTATTTTTAAGCTAAATAAGATGAAAGTTTTACTTTTAAGCTAAATAAGCTGAAAGTTTTATTTTTAAGATAAATAAGATGAAAATTTTATTTTTTAAGTTAAATAAGATGAAAAATTTATTTAGAACTAAATAAGATGAAAGTTTTAATTTGAAGTTAAATAAGATGAAAGTTTAATTTTAAAAACACATGGCACAATCGTGAAAATGCATGCGCATACGTTAACTAAGATGAATTTTTTTTTTGAACAATGAATAACTAAATCTTGCAAAGAAAATGAAAAAAAAACTAATATTCTTAGAAATTGTACCATGAATAGTATTTTGAATATGTCAAATCAAACAAATAATAAAAATTACTCTCAACATAATTAATTTCATCATAACTTATATTCAAACCAAAACGACCCTTAACGGTAGTATAGACAATATATACTACTTTCAATTGAGCAAGAGAAAAAAGAATCCATACTATTCTCCTCGTCTCTTTCGCGTGTCAGGGTTTACCCTTCTACTCTGGTCATCTCACATTCATTTTTTTTTACCGTGTTAGGTTTTACATTTCTCATCTGATCATTTATCTCCTTCTTCAAATTTTATTTATCTACAGTCCTACATCTAAAGTTTTAGATTTATTAGTTTGATCTCGAATTGACTTTTCAAAGTTAAAATCAAATTAATTCAAGTATAGTCGAACTTTTATTTTTTCAATATCAAATTAAACCAAACCAAATCACTAATCAATTTCTTTTCTCAATTTATGATTTGATGTAATTTTTTATTTGATTTTGTGAATCCCTAATTGGCATATGATTATTTTGGTAGGTGTCGGCAAACCTTTTAGGTATATTTGGTCCAATAATTTCTTTGCATGCAACTTGTCTTTAATTTATTGGTTTAGTGTCTCTATCCTTACAACTGCCATTCTTAATGGAAAAGAAAGGAAAAACCAGAGCCCCTCCCCCACCCCCACCCTTATATTTTATATTTAATTTTCCATTCAGTATTTCATACTCGTGTTGAAGTACGATTAAGTCACCCATTTTAAGGGACGACATTTTCAATAGGACTTTTTTTTTTTTTTACATATTTAGGGATCGTACTCTAATCAGAGATGAGGCAACTTCAAATGTTTCACCTCATGTTGGTAATTAAATCATAGGCCCCTTCAGTACTCTTTTTGTCGAGTTTATATGATCCATTTTTTTTTAGTTAGCTTAAAAAAAGAATGATATATTTTAATATTTAGTAATAATTCAATTTTAAAATATTCATTTTACCATTAAGAAAATAATTTATAGTTATGCAAATATTTATCACTTATTTTAAACTATATTTTTTTTTTAAAATTCTTTTTTTGTTAAATTTCATGTCAAATCAAACTAACTGACATAAAATGAGACGAAGAAAATACTCATTTACTTGTTTCTTCGGTTAGGGATATTTTGATGATTTCAACATGAAACTTCTAATAAAAAATACACAAAATTCAATGAATGACTTGAAAAAGTAATAAGTTTTAGACTTATACAATGAAATTAACAAGGTTATGTTTTCCTAATGGAATTTCAAAAATTAAGGGACAAACGTGGAAGTAAGATTTGATGAAGAAAATGTTTACTAAAAATTATAGGAATTATGACATCACACCAAATTTACCCTTCTGTATTTCCCTATCGATCCCCAAAGTCACTTGTTATCTAGTCATATATTTTTATAGCATTTCCAAAATCAGACAAAAGAGAAACGAGCTACCAAATTATTCTTTCTACTATACGTATATACGTATACGTCTTCTTCTAGTTTGTTGTAAAATCTCAAAACATACTTTTACAAACCAAATTAAAAAAAAAAAAAGGGGGAAGTAAAGATGCTTAAAAACAACAAAAAAATTTAGTTCGATTTTTTATTTTTAATATATAAGGAAAAACTTCTATGATAGTTTAAGTTATAGCATTAATTCTTTTTAACAAATCACGGAGTGGCACATGTATATGAGGTGTTTGGAGAAAGTGAGAGTCTGATAGAGACTTAATATTTCTAGTTTCTATTTTATTTGTTATGTTATTTTCTGTGAAGGGGTAATTTGGGCAGTTACATGTTAAGACCCTCCCTCCCATTCTCATTTTATGTGACATTGTTTGACTTGATATGATATTTTAAAAAAATTATGATCTAAAATAATATTTAAATATTTATGTAATTATAAATCATTTTACTATGAGTAAAATTAATTTTTTTTTATTATAAATATTTGAGATAGATTAAAAAATGAATATTACATATAAAATGGGACCGAGGAAGCAGAAGATTATGGCTATTATCATATTAATAAAGTAGATATTATTAGTTAGGACTTAAGATGAAGAAGTGGAAGAATATACTGTGTGGAATCCGCATAAACACTATGGTCTAGAGTAGTTGGAGTAGATATTTATTCATGAATGTCGACAATTTAGTGGGGATGGAGATTTTCATGTAAGTGAATCTCATATATTATTCATTTTTTTAGCAGATAAGTCAAATCGTCAATCAATGATAAAATAAAAAAATTAAAATACTTAATAAGTAATTAAGGGGAGTTAATACATAACATTTATATATAAATTCAATTAAATAATACAATTTTTCAATGAAAAAGATATTAATTGATACTCCTCCAGATGGCTACTTGAGCATTTTGTCATCATGGCCCCTCCAATTAATAGGACGTGTCGGCAAGTCTTGTTTTTTAGGTAGGAATAGACCACTCAGTTTTTGGTTATTTTTAAAAAATTGCTATCATCATAAAAATTTTAATTTATAATATAATAATAGTATGAATTTTATTTAAAATTTCAAGCTAGCGTCTATTCTCAATTATAATAGCTGTCGAAAAGTAGTTATTTATGAGTTTTTATCGCTTGTTTTTAATCGTTTAATTCAACCTACTAATGGCCCTTCGAAATATGCTTCTCTCTTTTCTTCTAATTTGTGATTTTCTTTTCTCGTTTTCTCTTATCATAGCTTAAGAATTTTGTACTATGTCGATGTTTATCCTAAGAATAAAAAAGGGAATCTAAGATTTAAGATTTGGAAGCGTATTCAAAATTTTGAGATGATAGTCATTGTTACGAAAAAATAGATTCAAAATATAAATTTGATTGATTTGATATTTAAATTCTTATTATTGAAAATCATTAAAATTTTAAAATTATAAATTCAAATTTAATTTCTTATCTATTCAAATCTTAATATATATAGTAAAATGTCAATAGTGCTACCAATAATCACTTAGAGAAGTGTTAATATTTAACCAAAATAAAATAAAATAAAATAAAACAAGATAGACATAAGATTCAAATTTCTAACCTTACTTAGAGAGGTATATCCAATCATCATCATATTATATGATACTTCAAGTGTGGTTTCACACATCTATATTATAATTTTTTTTAATACTATATAAAACTACAACATATAATCTCGTGAGGGAGGCATGGGTTCATGTGAATCCGATGACCCCCCTCTACATTCGCCCTTGCTAAGATTTGAATATAATTTTTTTTAGCGAGATCAAATTAGTACTTTATACATAATAATAATTTAATTTAGAGTCAAATATTTATAAGTTTGATTTACCATAGTTCACCACTTCACCGACATAATTCTAAAAGATTCAATTGACAAAAAAATATTACTTTTCCATTAACTGGGGGATTAAGCCAAATAATTTCATTTGCTACGTTAGTTTATGATATAAAGAAGAAACATCTCATAAAATCTTGAATATTCACAAAAAATCAAAACATCAAATATCATCTTTTTCAAAGTGAACTATTGTCCAATATTCTTGATGACCAAATATATACTATGATACAAAGGTTCGTACCATCTTACACTTGAAAAATATGCTTCTAACAAATAACTTTTTGAAATATATATGTTACATAATTAATCTCATCATTATTAAATCTCATCTTATAATCTCGATATTATTTAAGTGTCGTAACAATTCCAAATTAACTTTTCTCCAATCAAGTGGCGTAATTTAACTTCTTTACTGATCAATGAGTAAAATGAAATTTCACTATCAAATTATCTTTTTATGAAATAATTATAAGTATCTGCTAATATACTTGAGTAGTCGAATTATATATTAATTATAATGAGATAAATAATATCGATATAGTATGGCGCTTTACAAACTTATATAAGTAATAATTCCTCGTGTTAACTCGTGAAACAATATAAAAAAAATGCACACAAATTCATTCACAAGAAAAATCATTTATTACATTATATTACACCACTTTAAAAACAACATTGTACAAGATAATTCAACAGAAAATTGCGAGAAAAGTAAAAAACACGCATGATTATTTAGAAAATCACACATCTATCCAAGTGAGAATAATTTTTCTACGTAATACACACACCCTTTTTTTCTTCAAGTACCCCACTTATAATTTCACACTGAACTTCTTGTTGTATACACGTTCATTAAAGAACATTATAGTAGAAAAATACAATACTCCATACCAAAAAAGGCAAATTCAACAAATATTGAAAAGTTTAATTAAAATAGGAGTCTAGAAGAGGTGGTGGTGTCCCCCTTCGGCCTTTTTTTCTTCTTTCTTGGCATCCTTCTTTTCATGGTGCTCATGGAATGCAAATCCACCTGCCCCAACTGCAGCTGCTGCTGCAATCTCCTCCTCTATCTTATGTTTGTGAGCATGTTCTGGATCTTTCTTTGCCTCATGTTTCTCATGCTAATTATTCATGTTTATTATCACAAACGTAAAGAGAAAAAAGTAATTAATACTCATATAGAACCAATTTTCAATTCTTCTGTTTCAATTTATATCATATATGTCTTTTAAAAAATGTTAAGAAACTTTAACACAAAATGAGAAAAAATATTTTTATAAAATATGTATAGATCTAGCATAAATAAAAAAATATTAAAAAAATAAAATAAAATACAGGAGCAGAAGATTAGATGGGGTGAAGTAGAATTTTTTTCAAATGAAAATAATATCCATTTTTTTGAGAAGGGGTAGTAGGGTGGGTGGGGGAGTTGAAGTAAGATTTTTTATAAATATTTTTTTTAAAGAAAATAAAAATTGGGGGTGGGTATTTTCACGGGGAGGAGGTGATGGATGAGGTAAGAAAAATATTTTAAATTTTATTTTTTAAAAAATAAATTTGTTTTTTTGGATAGATAATAATATTTTAATTTTTAATTTTTAAATAATAATAATGAGTTATTAAATTTTTGTCAAGATAAAATATTTTATTCATATAAAATGATATGTGATAAGTTTTTTTTTAACAAAAAAATAAAAGAGAGAGTATTACACATAAATTTGTGTTTGACAAACCACACAAATCAATAAATGGTAGTTTAAATAAGACACTAATGTATTTGACAATTCATTCATTAAATAAATAATTGGCAATTGAAAAGCCTTCGGTCCCGGCAATCTAACAACCTCACAAGATCATTTGCAAATAAAAGCAACAAATATGTAATTATTAGTTCATTCTTAATAAAAATAAATTGAAAATAAATTAAAGTCATTTTCAGTAAAAAACAATTTATTTTTAAAAATAATTTTTTAGAACACAAATTCAAATTAATCAGATCACAAAATTAGCATAAAATGAATATCAATGCATTGAGTGGATCATTTTTTTTTTATCGAGGTAGAATTCTTGTTTTTTAGATCATAAGTGCATGATGGTGACCTATCTAAATAGGTAAATAGGTTGACGATAATGAGATCTTTTATGATGATAATCATAATTTAAATTAAAAAAAATGATCTGAAAAATTATTTTATTTAAAGTAGGAAATAAAAAAAAGTATTTGTAAGCGTACCAAGGCGTAAGCACCGGCAGCAACAGTGCCAAGTTTACCGACTTGCTCAAGATGCTTATGGTGTTTGATTTCTTTTTCGTAGTCGACGGGGCCCTCCTCTGCCTTGTCCTTGTGGTGAAACAAGTGGTGGTGGTGCTTCTCCTCTTCGGCCATTTGATTGCTTATTAGGACTGTGAAACAATCAATGTGTTGATTCAGAAAGTGTGTATGGTGTTTGATAGAGATATGATCTGTGAAGTGCTCTATTTATAATTATAAGTCGTTCATTCTTACATACTAGTGAACTTAGTCAAAATTAATTAGTTTTGGATGAGGTGGCACTTTGTTAGTCATACACTGATCAACTAAACTAACCTATAATTTATGTATCTTAATCGTGTAAATTATTTTTTACCTTACTATTACCTAAAAGATAATGACCCACAACAATTCATCATAAGTGAATTAGTAAATTGAGTAAATTTTTAAAGTTAAATTTGGCTAATACATAAATTGAATCTTAAACTTGACTTCAACTTTCAGAAGGCACAAGTGGCTACTTCTGTCTACTTGTTGAAGTGTCGAAGTTAAAATGCTTTTTTTTGTTGTTGAAATGTTGGATAATTAAAGTGTCTACTTGTGTACTATGAAAGTCAAAAGTCAAAGTTAAAATTTGAAGTCAAATTTAAGGTCCAATTTACGTGTTAGCAAATTAATAATAGGGTCAGACCATTGATGTTCGACCCCGCGAATAGGTTGTCCACTTCTTGGAATACAGTGTCTTGGGGATGGAAGGTGATGAACGAAAAAAGAATCTCACATCGGAGGTGGATGACTTGACTACTTACATGATCTTGAATAATTTTTAAGGCTAAATTTGACCTTCTATGAAAATTTACTCAACAAATTTTAATTGTATAATTACTTTTGGATTGTTTTTATTTTTATTTTTTATTTCATTCGGTACGCAATATATGCTTTTAGACCCTATCTATTAACCCAAATTTGTACGAAAATTCCCACTTTAGAGTAGTAAAGGTAGTATTTCCTATTAAAGATTACTCTATTGTTAAGATTCAATTGAATTAAAAATTTCTAATTAAAAATAAAAACAATACTTACTACCTTACTATAACTGTCTTATGAGTTGTTACCACTTAATTAACAAGGCCCATTGTTAGTTAGTTGTGACTTTGGCCTTTGGATTGTGGTGATTCTCCAACTCAATGTTTCTTCCTTTTAAAAAAAAAAAAATCAAATTTGGACCAGAGGTCCGATTTTATTGCTAACTCCAAAAACAATTACAAAGTGAGGCCCAACCGGCCCATATCAAATTAGGAAAGTTGAGCCCAACTGACTCATCTATATAACACAACGACCTTACATTGTAGAGTTTCCTAAACGTTCCAGATTCTTCCTCGTCTCTTCTCCTCCGCCGATAAGTCCTTGGAGCAAAAGTAGCAGTTTTTTTTTATCTAGTAAAACTTCCTTCTCTTTTTTTTTGACATTTTTCCTTAGAAATTAGATTTGAATTGAATATATATGTCACCATTTCGTTATAAATTTGACATCGTAAAATTTTATCACAAGTTAATATTTTCTATCATAAATTGTCATAAATTTGTGATATACAAATATATATTATTAATAAATTAATTTGAAGTTATTTTTAGAAATATTAGATTTGAATTATTGATGATATATGTCATCATTTCGTTATAAATTCGAGCATCATAAAATTGCATAAGGAAAGAATACAATCGTCATATTATCACAAAATATCACACGTTAATATATTTTACCATAATGTTGTAATAAATTTGTGATTTATCTATGTTTCACATATATATAATTTAGAAAAATAATTTCCTTTCCCAGTTGCCCATCACCATCACCCTGCTCTCTTTAAGTAGGATTAGCTGCATAATTAAATAGAGAAGATTGTGAATCATCAACCAAAATGTGAAATTACTTAGAGATTAAGGTTAACAGTGGACATGTGACAAAGTAGAAAAAACAAAGACAACGATCCTACTACAAGATGAAAATATCATGCAACTTTTATTCAAGTTAATTTTATATTTTGTTTTTCCTTATTTCATTTTTCAAAAATTTCATAATTATTTTTTCAGTTTAAAATTTAATTTAATTTAATTTATTATAAAGACATGTTGCAACAAATGATGCTTAGTCATTGGATATACATATTTGGCGGAATTACGTGCACCAATAATGCTCAGATAGCTTGTACCATTAAGTTAAACGATTTTTGGTACTCCCTTTGTTTACGTCTCTCATTCACTTTTCCCTATTCAATTTTGGAGGAGTGATCCAAAATCATGAAGGAGATTTAGTCATGAACTTTTCAATAAATGTTCTATGCAATAGCAACAATAAAGGGACATGTTTCTCTCAGTGGCTGTCTAGTGAGGTATGCTAGCGTGTGTCTGTCATGAAAAAAGACTCCATCATAAACAAGTTTCGTCGACAAGAATGGTCACTCCGGTAGATCTCACTGGTAATAGACTACCCCCAATCACTTTTGGGAGCTATTTCCCTCCAAAATTCTGCTCTGTTACAGAGGGGGTGGAGGAAGAGAATTTATCGGATACAAACTCGGCAGACTTGATTAGGTTGAAGAAATTTGTGGACTCTAGAATTATCCCAATGGCACGTAGATTCTAATTTTCAAAGACCACTATGTCAACAAATAACACCCCATCAGAGAAGACAAATTATTATGACAACTATCAAACTTAGAAGGGCAAAACAGTTTCATATATTACTCCAACCATAAGACAAGCGAAACGAGTTGTTACCATAGAGGCATAGACTTGAAACCACATGAGGAATATTGGAGAACTTCCCTTATTGGATTTCTCATGGAAGACACACCATACATAAAGAGTATGGATCTCTATATTACAAATGCATGTAAATTTGTTGAAAAACCTCATATTTTAGTGTCACACCTTGGGAGGGTACCCTTGGCGTGACTGACACTCAGAAACTATTGATAGTTCCCTAGCGAACCACTTGGCCTCATCAGATTCATTCAATCACAATCTAACAACAAAGGACATCAACAATCAACAATAACTTAATAGAAAGCAATAACCAAATCAATAATCAAAGGTCATAGGCCAACCAATCTATCAATCAATTGAGTAAGACTAGTATGAAAGAAACTAGCTAAAAATATTCAATCACAACTCGACAGTCAAGTCTATGAAGCCTCTGTCCATTTGTCTAGTTGGTGCTAATGACAAGTCCATGGATACCTCAAAATAAAACAGAAACAAATCTAAACTCTACTAGCTAGATGATAATAAATGTGGAAATCCTCCGAAAGCTAGGAGGTCTCACTAATTAGTTGATAGGGGATAAGATCCTCAACGAAGTGCCTATTGATGACCTCTAGTATCTGTCTCTACATCATGAAGAGATGCAGGCCCAAATGGACGTCAGTACGTGAAATGTACGAGTATGTAAAATAGTAGAATGAAATAAGCATCAAGTAAAATACTATCAACTTAGATAACTCAAATCAAGGAAATATAGAACTCAATCAAGATGTCATAAATCTAAAGCAAGAGTAAGGTTTAGACAGAGACCAATCATATACAATTGAATCGAACCCAATCAGAGTACTATCAAGACCCAATTAAGAGTTTTGGTACGACAATAACCACTTATGAGCCGGTGATCGTGCAATAGGCCGATGTGTTGCCAGTCCGTCCAATACCTTATCAGGGTAAAAAACAACTCTACCAATCATGGATCCATCAATCAAATCAAGTCCTATTGTTTTTTAAGACAATAAAATTAGGGAAACATTTTGACTTTAACGGATTCAATTCACTCCTACGTTTGGCGACGTAGTTATTGAGTTCACGTTGGACTTACTCTCACGCAATTCGATGCTCGATACTCCTCCCAAGACTCAATACTCGTAAAACAATCAGTCCAATCAATGAGTCTCATAAGGACTCTTACCAACCCATCAATTCTATCACAATTAAACTTTTCAACCTACCATATCAACCATTCATTCAAAGCCAATCACATCTTTCAAGAGTGGCTTATATAAACATTTATGATAACATTCAGTTCTATTCAATCATTTGGGTTCAAGTTATGAAAACACAAAATGGGTATTCTAGTCTCATCAAGGTTACGTTTGTATTCAACACCATTCACATTCATAGGTTCCATAATTCATGCTTCTATTCTCATTCAATGCATCTAGACGTTCAAGTTTAAGGAATAAAATTATTGAAGTTTATGTAGTAATGGAAGAAATTCATGTATTCAAGAAATTAACTCATGAGAACTATCAATTATAAAATAGCATGTAAGGATATTCTAGAATTTTAGGAAAAATCTCGAGAAAACTTTCATGAAAGGCCAAATTGTTTTCAATTCAATTAATCTAGGTTATGAGACACATAGAAGGACTCATTTCATATTTTAAATAGCCTTACATACTTGGAGGAGAATTTTTTTTTAAAAAAACCTTTGGTTTGCACTTGAAGATGAAGAACCCTAGCCTCTACTTTGGGAGAACCTTGAACGCAACATCTAAATATTTTCAGGGATTTATGCGTTAATGGGATGTTATTAGGATATATAATTGGCTTAGGAAAGTTAATTAAGGATAAAAGGTTAAAAATAACCTTTTGAAAAAGTCAAATAATCATCAAAATTGAAAAAATAACCTTTTGATGAGTTTCGATGGCCAAAACGACGGTTTAGGATTCCCAACATTAAACCATTTGGCGTACCGCCGAATGGGGACCGTAGACTGCACTTTTTCCTAGTATCTAAGCTTTCTTGGAAGGTTTTGGCAGGCTAAATCGGTGGATTGCCAATTTTTTTAGCTTTCACAGGTTTCAGTAAAATGATCATAACGTTTACTTCGAACTCCGATTAAGATAAAATTTGATGCATTGGAAATCCAATTCAAAGATACTTAATTTGATATATTATAGGTCACCTAAATCATTATGTGCTGTGAAATATGACCATTTAAAGTTGATCCTTCTATGAATTTATATCGGAACTCAACCGATTGAAATGTTTTGAACTTGTCTTGACCTTGGGAGTCCCTTATGACCTCAAACTACATCCTATACACTTCAAACACTTAGGAAAAGACATTGACATACCTTCACAACTTTAGAGTTATTGGATCACCTATTTTCATAGGATTTCATATCGAAACTCAATTGGTAAGGAAGGTTTCATCTCAACTTTGTTTTAAAGGATCTTTGTGACTTTTATTCATTTCAACTCTATCATCCCACTATATAATAGACTTTAATACCTATATTAAAGCTTAGAATCACTTGATATGATCCCATACACATAAGACAAAAGTTTGAATCTTAACTTAGAAGGTTTCAAGGTGTTACACTTAGTCCATGATGATGACTACTTTAATTTTTTATTCGAATCCTATGAAGAGTGTGATAGGGTCCTACTAGGAAGACCATACACCTATCACAACAAGCCTTTTATTCTTTAATCTTGGAAGGTCGATTTCGAATTCAATCCAAACTATATTATAATTATCACACTTTAGACAATATTTTCAAATTTATTGATTGACTACTCATCGTCGAAAGCATTGAGTAAAATAGCGAGTGCATTGAAGAAATCAATGTACACAAACAAAGTTACAATGTCTATAGAACACATTTTCTATGCACAAATTCTGATAAAAATTAATGTCTCCAAATCATTGATATAGTATTGAAATTGTAACCCCATCAAGATGCTTCCATAAAAAATAGACTATGAATAAAAATTCACATTTTGCAAGCATTATATACATTTTGGCCATATGAAAGACTTGTTTAGCAAAGAAAGATCAGATGAAAAAGGAGCATGAGTTTCGAGAAGCTCTTATGAGAAGAAGATGTAATAAAGGTATATTAATGCAAAATAGAGGGGGAAAATAGAATTGGGTGTCTAGAGTGGAGGAGAAAATAATGGCAACTAATAAAACAAATCATACCTCTAATACTATGGGTAAAATAGAGGGAAAAGCTAAAAGTCTGAGTCCACACAGGGCTCGTATGCCTAGAAAGAGTAAAAATGGGATAGCTGAAGGAGGAATGTTCAAACTGGTAATAATTTTGGATGCCTACAAACATTAACATAATAATTTGATGCTGGCCATGATGGAAATACAATGATGACTCAAAAGCCCTTTATGATTATATCAATCTGGAACATAAAAAACTTGAATCATTCCTTAAAGCAAAAAGAAGTGGAACTTTTTGTGCAAAAGCATAAGGTGAAAGTTTTTGGAGATATTAAGACAAGAGTGAAAAAGAACAAATCTAGTAATATAATATAGAAGATAGCACAAGGGTGACACAGTTGGTGTAACTATCTTATGACTCCAAATGTTAGGATTTGGCTATTTCAAAAATCAAATGTACAGCTGCAACACCTCCAAACTAGTGAACGAATTTTTTCATTATAGTATTGAATATAGGTGACAAATGATTGGATTGGATAGAAGCAGATCAAATTTAGATGGATTGAGCCAAAAAAGATTGGATCACAATTCATCCATATAAAATATGGGTAAATATGGATTTGGTCAAATATGATTTGGATAAAATGGTTCCAACTCACTTTAATCTCCTAAAGCCAAATAAATAAATCAAGCTTATATTGTTAATGCTCAGCCCCTATCACCCCAACCTCACTTCCAAATAATTATTTTTAAAAAAAATAATATTTTAAAAAAAATTTCTACTTCCATACCTATCCCACACCCATTCCCACCCCACCCTCAACCCTCACTCCCACTCCACCTGCACCTTTATCACCCCCAATTTTTAAATTAAAAAATATCAAAAAAAATTTGTCCACCCTCTCCCTCCCCATCTTATCACCATTTTTAAAAAAATAAAATATTCACCTCAAGACCTACCGACCCCCTATCTCCAAATATTTTTTGAAAAAATTCAAAAAGGAAAGTTAAATATATTTTATCACCCCCCACTTCCACCCTACCTCCACCAAGACCCCCTACCCCCATCCCCTTACCCCTACTCCTAGCTTACAATTTTTTTAAGAAAAATGAAAAAAAATCACACAATTTTTAGTGCAATTAAGAATTTTTTATTATAAGTGGGGGATCTATGAATCTATATGGATACTCATATTTGACCATATTTGTATGGACTCTTAAAATAGATCAACTCATATTTATCCATTTAGAAAATATGAGTGATCCATTAAAATAAATATGAGTTAAATGGTCTCCTTTCACCTTATATGGGTTGAAATTGTCATCCCTAGTATTGAAAATGCCTCAAGTTCTTTAATTACGAATGTTACCATCATACGTGCAAGAAATGAATTACAAAACAGATGATCTTTGTGGATAGACTTGATAGCAATATAGATAGGACATTGTAGGGACCTTGGTTATTATGTGGTGACTTTGACAATGTTCTGTTGTTAGAGGATAGAATAAGCTCGACTATCATAATTGTAGAAACACAAGACTTTCGGGATTATGTGGATGAATTCCAACTGACTCCTTAAAGTTAAGGGGTGACATTTTACTTTCTGCAACAAGCAAGATCAAAATATTAGAGTATACCTCAAATTGACTGGGCATTTGACAATTTATAGTGACAACAAAACTATGAATAGGTTGAGACTGACTATTTAAATTTTGAGGTATCTAGCCATTCTCCAATGTTACATCCCGTAAAATTACCAAAATACCTCTAGATAAGAGAATGTTCACATAACATATTTTTTTAAATTTTTTTGGCAAATTCGAGGCTAAAATCGTGATCAATACGAAAAATTAGGCCAACCAGATCAAAAATAATTTTTTGGAGCAAAATTGCAAAACCAGAAGGGTATGCGACAATTCCGCATCGCGGACCTACTTCTCCATAGTTCATTTTTGAGATTTATTCATAAAACGCACTGGATAAGTGTGATTTACATAAAATACACATAAAAGGTATTTGACAAATGCAATTTATGTGTTATTTTATAGAAAAATAGTTTTTGAATGCGTTTTAAGTTTTTCTAAAAAAATGAACTGAAGTGGAACAGGTCTGCATCGCGGACTTGCCCCATCACGGTACTTGACAATCAGTTTTAAAATCAAGGGCATTCTAGTCCTTTTTTCACCCATCCTAATCTAAAATCATATTGTTTTGAGGCCTTTTTTTTACCCTTTATCAGTTCCTAAGTGTGAATTTTCAATCATTTACGCTAATTCATCTTAAGAACTAGGGCTAAGGAGAAAAGGAAAAAGCTAGGGTTTCAAGAGAATCTTGTGAGTTCTTCCAAGATATTCCAGAATTCAAAATTTTCAAGTATGTGGATGTCATTATATGAGTGATTGGAGAAGGCTATCGATGACTTTTCAATGAGTTTTTCAAGTAAATATATTAGAGTAGTGAGAAGGAGTAGTATTCTCTAAATAAAAGTCCCTACAATGGTATAGAACAAGAATCTTACCGGATAAATTATAGGAGTATGATTAACTTATGGGTAGCACATGGTGACTTTGATTTAGGCTTGACCATGGTAAGAGTATGCAATAGGACTTAGGCTTCGATAGGAGTTATAAGTTTCAGACAATGATATCCTCTAATGAGTTGAGTTTTCTATCCTTAAGTCGATGTTCACCCTTGATTTGGAGTATTTGAGTAATTGAGTTCTTGATTGTATACATGCCTTGAGAAATCTCCTAGTGTACTCATCATTCGAGAATGAATGATCCCAAGAGAGAGATAATGTTACACCTTGTAAAATTACCAAAATACCCCTAGATGAGAGAACGCTCGCATAACGTATATTCTCAAACTTTTTGGCAAATCCGAGGCCAAAATCACAATTAACACAAAAAATTGTGTGAGAGAGTGGTCTCAATTGAATTTTAGGCCAACCGATAAAATATAATTTTTTGAAGCTAAATTGAAAACCCAGAAGGGTACGCGATAGGTCGACGTCATGGATCATCTCCGTGATAGTTCATTTTTGAGTTTTATTCATAAAATGCACTGGACAAATGCGATTTACATAAAATACATATATAATGTATTTGACAAATGTGATTTATGTGTTATTTTATAGAAAAATAGTTTCTGAATGCATTTTAAGTTTTTTCAAAAATTGAACTGAAGTGGAACAAGTCCACGTCATGGACTTGCCCCATCACGGTACTTGATGATCAATTTTAAAAGTAAGGACATTCTAGTCCTTTTCCCACCCATCCTAGTCCTTTTCCCACCCATCCTAGTCTAAAATCCTATCATTTTGAGGCCATTTTTGAACCTATATTTGTTTCTAAGCGTGAATTTTTAATCATTTATGCTAATTCATCTTAAGAACTAAGCCTAAGAAGGAAAGAAAAAAGCTAGGGTTTCAAGAGAATCTTGTGAGTTCTTCCAAGCTATTCTAGAATACAAATTTTCTAAGTATGTAAGGCGACTCATAACATTGGATTGATTTCATCCATGCGCCCTGCAGGTTAATTTTTTTTAATTGAGTTCGAGTAGAGTTTCACCCTAATTCTTGAATTCTAAATGAGTTAATTTCTCTTCCATTGAGTTAGATATATTTATGCATTGAGATTATTGTTCTTTTTATTTCTTATATTATTAGAATCGTCGTTCGTGGATACTTTTTCATGAACCCTAATAAAGTTGATAATCATGACTTTTTTATACATTGTTTGATGTTGAGATTGATGGATTTTCATGCATTAAATAAAAGTATTATTTTAAAAATCAAGATTTTACTTGTTGAGAGTAAAGCTGATGACTTTTCTATGCATTGATGAAAGAGTAATTTAAATGTAATTACTTAGAAGGCCATTTTTGGTATTTTCAATTTAATTACCATTTGCCCTTCCCCAAAGTTGTCTTGGGTGAGTTTTGGATAAGTCTAAAAGTTGAATTTTAAAATCTTATAAAAAGTTGGAGTTTTGCAAAAAAAAAGAGTTTTCAAAGGCTTAAAGTTAGAAATTTTGAGTTTTGAGATTATTTCATGTTTTGAGTGTCAAAATTCAATTCCATCAATTTCATCGGTTCTAGAATACCGAATTTGATATAGGAGAACTTGCAAAACTTAATTCAGAGTTAAAACAGATATTATAGGCCTAAAGTTGCAATTCTAGTTCATTTTGGATCATAGGTTTGACTTTGGTCAAGATTCAGAGTTCGGGAGCTTGTATCAAAATTTCGTCAGTTCCAGTGGTTTCGGGTGGTAAAACTAACGCTAGAAATGGCTTCTTTGTAATGTTTAGAGATTCTGTGAATATTTTGAGTTTTTTAGTTGAAATTAGTTTAAATTGTCTTTCTTAGGTTTGGGGCCACAGAGGTTCCAGATTCAAATTCTGATGGATCCATCGAGTTTGAATTGTCATTTCTGGTAGGGTTCCATATTTAGTTTCTGTTCATGAGGTTCTGATTGAATTTTTGAGGGTCTAGTTTCTGTTTTGTTTAGGTTGAGTATTGTTGGTGCAACTGATATTTGGTGCATTCCCAATTACTATCCGCGTTCTCTCTTCTAGGATCGCGTTCACGAAGGTCAAACCTTGTACACCTTCGCATTTGTGCCAAAAGGTCCACGATCGTGGAGGTGTGGGGGGACAAGCCTCCTTTGTTCTCCTCATTCGCGGATTGGCGGGTCGCGTTCGCAGAATGCACCAACCTCGTGGCCTCCGCATTCGCGAAGCATTGTGGATGCCTAAACTGAGAGGATTTTCAAGGTTTTGAAGGAAAATTGATTGGATAACTATTTTCTTACCTATTTCAACTATTTCCATTGATTAATTTGTGTTTTTAACTTTTAATTTTGAGTTTTAATGGTGGAATTTGGGGATTTTTGGACTTTGAATTCCTAGACTTAAAATGTTAATTTCTTCCTCGTCTTAACTACGTTTTCAAAATCGTTGTCACCATTGAATTTCTTATTACGTGGAGAACGTTATCATTCATTAATTTTCAGTTTCTGGCTATGTTTTCTCATCATGAGATTTTTTATCATTTTATCTTTTTTTTTGAATTAATTGATTTTAATGTCATTAGACTCGTTATCTGATTATGATACCATATGTGAATAGATTGTGGTGATTTGGGGTAGCGTAGGAGGGAAAAAATGGTGATTTTTACTTGATTCGAGACTTTATTTGAGGCAAGTGGACTTCTAATCTTTTGTTAAGTATGAATGAACCTTGTATGCTCCTATGTGTATGGAATTGAGTATTTGAGGGTAGAATTGTATCATTGTAGGTTTGATCATGTCTTCTTGTATTGAATACTTGTATATGGTGCTACATTGATTTATAAATTAATTGTGAATTCATAATTTATGTGATCTTGTGAATCATTCGACATTGATAATATTGAGATACTTATGATATCGAGACATTGGTGATATTGAGATACTTGTGATATTGAGACATTGATGATATTGGGATACTAATGACACTGAGACACTAATGATATTGAGACATTGATGATATTGAAACATTGATGATATTGAATTATTGATGATACTGAGATATTGAGATAATTCTGAAATTGATACTATGATATAATTGTGATAATACATATTGCATTTATTATTATTTGTGCATTGATACTTGTGATGACTACGATCTAGATATGAGTAAGGTAACACGTTGATTGGTGTCTGAGGTCTCTACCAGTCGGGCCGAGGTAATATGCTGGTGGATATTGGGTCCGAGGTAATTTTTGGATAGGTGACATTAGTTGAGGTCATTGTCGTTCATGATCACAGATACATGGTCCTTGTGTGGCCCCAATAGGTTCCGACTGAGGCGGTACATCCGTTTAGCAGATGTGTATTCTAGGACAAACATGTATCACAATTATTTGACATTGTATTGCATTATGTATATTTCATGGCATCCACTCCATTTCATTTCATATCTGGTTAATATTATCATATATTATTTATGAGGTTGTATACTTATATTATTTCTGATTGTGAAAAAGTGTTGGATCTACTTATATACCTGTGTATTGAGATATTATGCCAAATGATGAGTATATTTACACTACTGTGATTTGTATACTATATTGTGCTTGGACTTTTGAGTGCTGGGTTGTAGTTCAGCGGATTATGGTTGGTATTTAACGAGTTACTTATGTTCTTCGATGCTTTACTTTAGTTTGGTTTCATTTCACTGAGTACCCTGTTGTTTTGTGCTCATCCCTTGTTATATTTTTGTAGGTTGTGAGCTCAGTCCATCCTGCTAGACCTTTATTTGTTAGACCAAGCTTCTAGATTACTTGTGAGGTACTGCTTATGTCTTTAACATGCATTCGAGGATCCCATTCTATGTTTTTGTTCTATTTGAGGACTAAACATTATGACCTATATTTTATTTGAGTATTTGATACATAGAGACTAGTACATGTAACACCAGTTCTTGGGATAACTGTATTAGTTTTCTTCCGTATTTATACATCTTATTAGACTGTTATCTTCCACTTGTACTATTTGTTAAGTTGTTGGATTTTGGGCTGACTCACCTTGGTGGGTTAGGTGAGTGTCATCACACTCGGATTTTGGATCGTGACATTAAACTAACATTATATATGTATTTTATTGAGTCCAAAGAATTATATTTTGAGAAAAATATTTTAATGAGATGATACATGTTTTGATGAGTTTTGATGAAATTGAGCATTGAGTTTAAATGATGTTTTGAGTAAATATTTGATGAGTATGTAAATAATT
The DNA here is from genome assembly GCA_038996855.1 of Solanum aculeatissimum. Taxonomy (NCBI): domain Eukaryota; kingdom Viridiplantae; phylum Streptophyta; class Magnoliopsida; order Solanales; family Solanaceae; genus Solanum; species Solanum aculeatissimum. The sequence goes on along the minus strand of JBCEWC010000090.1, from coordinate 4,237 downwards.
TTCAAAATATATTTATTGACGTAAGATAATGATGATGATGTTTGAGATGAGTTTGAATGAGACTTAAAGAGAATGCTTTTAGGAGTAGTATTGAGCACCGAGTTGGGTAAGAATATAATTATCTCAAACTTCATAACTACATTGCCACTGTAGGATAATTATGTCGTTAATTCGAGTGACCTTTGTCGCAAAAAGATGGACAATAGTTGTGGATCCGAGAGAGTTGAGCGTCCTTACCTTGGTAAATGTTAGACAGGCGTGGCAACAACGTCACCTTTATTATGCATCACCACCTATGATAGTGAAATTGTTGTCGGTTAGAGAAACTTCTCAATTGTGTATAACTAATTTGATTGAGTTGTATGTTAGAGTTTCTTTTAAGATCATCGTTTTACTATACAAACCTTGTAGCCTTTACTGAGTCGAGTTATGAGTGGTTAGGTTGATTTGGTTGATTTACACTTGAGTTGACTCGTTTCCTTAACCATCTTACATACTAGTTTATTCAATGTAATGATGTCCATTTTGACCTGCATCGTTAATGATGCAGATACATGTAGTAGAGATCATCAACAGGCGTACCGTTGAGGATCTGTTGTGGTCAGCTGATTTGGTGAGTCTTCCCCTGCTTCTGGAGGATATACATTTATACTTTCATCTAACTTGAGTTTATTATTTTATTTCCTTTGATTGAGGTAGTCTTGGCCTTTCATGGCACCATTCTAGACAGTTTAGATAGAGGCTTCATAGACTAGAGTTGGGATTGTTGATTTGACTGGTTTCTTTCATACTAGTTTTGATTTGTTTTGAGCTAGATTGCTGATCTTTATCTATTGACTAAGTAATCCTTATTAATTACTTCTTGAATTCTTGGAGTTTTCCGCTTTAAATTGTGATTGAATTAATGTGATGAGGCCAAGTGATTCACTTGGGGACTAGCAATAGTCTCTAAGTGTCGGTCACGCCAAGGGTACCCTCTCGGGCTGTGACACCCTATTATCTTAGAGTATAAACAAAAGGACATGTCTCGACCAAAACTATTCAAATTCAAATTCTACATGACAGTCATGAAGCATCTTGATTTTTATAGAATAATTTAAATACTTAGACTAAGCAAGTAACTTACATTTTTTGTTTCCAATTCTGGCAGAAATTTGAGGACTTTAAGGAGATACTAAAAGGCTTGAAATCTTATATGGCTTTATATGCACGGATATTACATAATGCAAAGATGAGGCTCAATATCATTCAAATGCACATGGTATCCAACCTACAAAATAAAAACTTGATAAATGAGCAAAGAGAAATCTTGATGAAGATTAATAAATAGATCATAATTGAGGAACAAGTGCTTAGTCAAAAATTCAGATCAATATGGATCACTAGTGAGAATGTCAATACCAAATACTTTCATGTCCAATCAAAGGTAAGGAATAACAGAAATGTCATAAGCTCTATCTATAGAAAGAGTGATGAAAAAAATAATAGAACTTATACAAAATAAGAATTTATATCAGTTTTCACTGAACTCATAGCTATTTCAGCAGAGATGATATCCTATTTCAATCTAGAAGTAATTCATAGTGGACCATGTTTAAATCATGCTAAAAAAGATTTTTTGATCAAGGAGGTTAATATGGAGGAAATACTAGTTTTCATAAAGGACATGCCACAAGAAAAGACATTAGATATGAATGGATGTCTTATATAATTCACTACTCAACATTGGACAATAGTAAAGAATATTATATGAAATACTATGAAAGAATTTTTGAAAATTGATAAATTATTGAAACCATTTAGCTATATGATTGTGTCCTTAATTTCTAAGATTAATGCCTCAACCTTAGTAAAGGACTATAGATCTATAGCTTGTTGTACATCCTTCTACGAAATAATCACCAAGATGCTTACCAATAGGATTAGAAGTGTTATTAGCAATGTACAATCAGTTTTCATAGAAGGGAGAAGTAGAATTGATAACATTCTTTTAAGCCATGAAGTTTTGAAGTGGTATACTAGGAAAGAATTTTCATCAAGATGTGTTATGAAGATTAACCTACGAAACATCTATGATCCTATTGAATGACCATTCTTAATAAGTATGCTTACTAGCCTTGATTTTCTATATAATTCACTAATTAGATAATAAAGTGTATTTCATCAATGTCCCATTGTCTGTTGCTTAATGAGGGCTTAACAAAATCATGAAAATTAAATATTATGGTAGCTAACACAATGTTTAAGTCTCATTCAAGATGCCAAAAGCTAAAGATCATGCATATTTGTTTTGTTGAGGATTTGCTCCTATTTCGTAAGATTGACCAGAAATCCATACAACTCATTCAGGAAACTCGTAAAAAATTCTCTAGGGCTACAAACTTGCAATTTAACTATGACAAAAAATATACCTACATGTTAAATATGATACCACAAATCAAGGTGAATATACTTAGGATGTTGGTATATCATAGAGAGTCCCTTCCTTTTAAGTATTTGGGAGTACCACTATTATCTATAAAGCTTACAGTAGCTCAATGTATGTTACGGATTGACAGAATACAAATAGAATAAGGTGTTGTTCGGCAAAATTATTTATCTATGAAGGGAGATATAAACTAATAAAGTTATTGATTTTTAGGATATAAATATCCTTATCTAAAGTGGAAGAGGGTCTAAATGTGATGCGTTTAAGTAATTAGAACAAAGATGCCAAGTTGAAGCAATTTTGGGCAATTGTCGATAAGAAAAATTACCTATGAGTAAGATAGGTTCAAATTTACTATATAAAGACACAATCTATTGAGGTCTATCAAGTTCACAATACAAGTTCTTTCTTTGAATATAATATCATCAAGAGCTTGTGGTTCAGAATGTTAAGTTGGATAGGTGAACAAAGAGTGGTAGGTAACTGATAAGGAAAAGTTGATTGGGCAACAAAATGGGCAAAGAAGAGCTTAGGAAAGAGGAGCGTCTTTAGTTGTATCTTTGCAATGATAGTTACATTAATATCAAGGGGAAAAACATAAAGAAATTTTAGGATCATGTCACGCCCTGAGTCTATACCCTAGACATGATTGGCACTTGGAAACTATTTCTGACCCCAAGCGAACCACTTGACCTGGCTACTTTACTCGGCAAAAGATTTAAGCAATAAATGATAGGCTAAAATTAAACACAATTACTATATCAATTTTTCTGAAGTCACAATAAGCAAACTAACTGAGAAGTTAACAATCTGAAAGAGATATTAAAATACTATCTACTAGTCTATGAAGCCTCTACAAGTCATAACTAAAGAATGGGTACTGCGACGGTCACGACTACCTCAAACTAAAAGAAAATAATTGAAATTGAAAGGAATAGCATCAAGGATCCTCTGATTGCAAAGAGGTCTCATTACTAGCTAAGTAGATATGTTGGATCATCTGGTGATACGCCTACTGAGAGGCTCTGCCACCTAGGTCTCTATTGTAAAATGATGCAGGTCCAAATGACGTCAGTACGTGAATTGTGCGATTATGTAAAATAGCCAAAATAGAAAAAGCCAGGATACAATGCTCAAATCATAAGCTTAATGTAGAAAATAATTCAGTAACATAAGCAATGCAATATAGCAAAATATCCAATTTAATGCATAAATAAGTGCAACCCAGTCTGTGTCTGAAAATAACATATACTTTAGCTTGAGGATTTTTTCTAACTGACAACTATCACTATGAGCATCATGATGATACAACGTCTTTGTCACGTTGCCAGAGTAAATGAATACTTTGGCAGAGGAAGAGGCGGAACTTAACTCATGGATCCATCTAAACTGGATCATCTCAGTGGTATACGAGGAGTCATATATAATTGGTATGATCCTATTCTATGTTGGCTACATAGTTTATGAGTTCAAGATATTATTATACTTACCCATATTAGTGCTTAATACTATCAAAATATTATTTGTATGCTCATAACTGTAAGAATATTATTACTCAAAATACTTCTTTAATCTTTTGGGATTTAGCCTAGCTTTAACTTTCTTAACTAGCTCTTCTTAACTGAGTCTCAACATAATTCTTTTACTCAAATTGTACTTAAATTTTGGTAAATACTTGTAGTAATTTAGTCACCTTTCAATGCAATTAAAACATGATAATGAAACGATTCTCAAAACTCATTTAGGGTTCTTGTAAATATAGTAATACTTCAAGAATTTAAATAGATGTACTCAACAATGAAGTTCTTA